>JAOTOL010001536.1:737500-1005000 GCA_034440575.1 Imbricaverruca yamaguchii
TTGAGGAATGTCTCGTTGAGGGGTAGACCCAAGTCACGTTTAATACATGAATGCTCTGAATCCGTCAAAACCACATATAATTATATCATATTTGGCTTCAAAGAAAAGAACAACATGTACCTTACAAGACAACACCAATAATTACACTGGTCTGCTTGATTTATAAGGTCAAAGGTGTCTCAGCTGTTTTTAGGTCAGTTTTTTCATGCTGATTTCGAAAATGGCATCCGTTTTGCTCGATTAGCTCGATATGTTATTTCACTCATGTGAACCAAGACATTGCTCCGACTGGTTTGCTAGTGAATCCGACAGAAGCATAAATAAAGGTTTAAACTCCAAACAGATGGACGATAAGTGTATTCAGGGCGCATCCCAATAGTACACACTACTGCGGAATAAATGGCCTTTTCAGGGACTTCCGACTGTGTTGAGCAGATGGGACATCCCTCTTCAGGCACCAACAACAGTCCGCCAGAAAGTTCACATCCCACCGACCTTGGTAGCGTTCTTCCATCACCCGTATGTCTTCGTGGAAGCGTTCTCCCTGCTCTTCACTGTAATTTCCACAGTTATCTGGGAAATAATCGAGATGGGACCTAAGGAAGTACATTTTTACCAACATTCGAGTGCCAAGTTGCTGAAAATCCCCATCAACTCATCGACGACCTTCACGTAATCCGCACATCTGTGATTACCCAGGAAGCTGGTGATGATTGACTTCAAGGCCAGCCATGCAGAGAGCTCAGATTGTTCCAGACATTCTTCGAATCGAGTATCCTTCATGAGCTCCCTTATTTGAGGACCGTCGAATACAGCCTTCTGCCTTCAGCTTCTCTCTGCTCACATGAGGAAATTTCTGTCCCAAAAAATGCAAATCCTCGTCCTTCTTTATCCAATGCTTTCACAATTTTTTCTCTCATCAAACCGAGTTCGATATGGAGTGGTGGAAGTAGGATTTTCTGTGGTTCAACCAAGGGGCGTGGCTGCACGTTGTGGGAGCCAGGTTCAAGTGCATGCCTGGATGGCCAGTCGCGTTGTTCATAGTGCTGTTTGTCAGCCCGACTGTCCCAGAGGCATAGAAAGCATGGATATTTCGTGTAGCCACCCTGCAGCCCAAGGACGAGACCTACTACCTTGAGATCACCACAGATCAGCCAACCATGCTCTTTGTGGTTCAAAGCAGACAACAAAAGTTCCATGCTGTTATGTGTTTCCCTCAGTTGCACGGAGTGTCCAAAAGGAATCGACGCGAACTTATTGCCGTTGTTCAGAAGAACTGCCTTCAGACTCCTACTCGAGGAGTCTATGAATAGCCTCCATTCTGCCGGGTTGTACTCTGCACCCATTGCTTCTACTAGGCCCGTGATGTTGTTGCAGTAGACTAGAAAATGTTCTTCGTCGAAGGTAAAGTATTCTCTGAATTCTTTTTCGCGATTCCGATACCAAAAGAATGTCGTTTCAGGCGCCAGCAAACGTTTCTCGCGGAGCCGTGAACCCAGCAGCTGAGCAGATTCCTTAGACAAGTTCAGGTCCCTTGTTAGGTCATTGAGCTCAGCTTGGCTCAACGGTACCGGTCGATCGTTCTTGGTCGGTTCATATGCACCAGACGCGTCTGCGTCCATTTCATCCCCACTAGAGTCGGAAGATAACTCTATGTCGACATCGGGTTCAGGGATGGGGACATCTGGACCATGAGGGATGGCTTGATGGCTGATGGCACATCCGGATATTTTACATGCTTCTTCTGTTTCTTTCGATTTACTCCTTTCAGATCTGTCATACAAAAATAGCAGTCAGTGGTACGATCCTTTCCCTCCCGCCACACCATGGGAATGCCGAACGGCATGGATTTCCGGGTCTTGTTCTTCCATGCTCGTAGGCCTTCCACACATGACTTGGAGCAGATATGAGGAGCAAACGGCTTGTCCTGATCACCAAGTTTCACACTTCTCACTTCTCTCGGCTACTGCTATACCATACTGTAGTATGCATACTGACACATCATTGTATGAGTTGTTATCTTTGACCTAGTGTGGAAACTTGAGCTAATCGAGAAAATGGATAGTATTTTCGGATTCAGCATCCGAAACTTGTATTAGAACAGCTGAGAAACTTCCGACCTTTTGAAGAAGAAAAAAGTTTTGAAACGCAGGCCAGTGTTATCAATGTTGTCACAGGCCAGTTCATGATCAAGTATATTTCAGTGGGACCTAGGTTTCAGACAAGATAACAGCTTTGTTCCAGATGTTTCCTCCACTCTTCGTAAATCATGCACTTCCTTCTATGGAATTTAATACTTTTTAATCCAAGTATAAAAACGACCAGCAAAAACTAATCGTGACGTATTTGATCCTGTGTGTCTTGAATCCCTGAGGTACGATCAGGGGCGTCGCCACTGTGGGGAGGTGGGGACAACCCCCCTGCCGTGAGCTGGGGGGGGGGGGCGCTACTCCCTGAAATTTGAGGAGGCCCCTATCCGGAAATGTACAGGGAAAAGTGACCAACAAGAGGCCGACAAGACAGAAGATTATGCTGTCAATTAGGTTCCGGGAAATATAATCAGGTCTCTATAAGGGACCTGAGGACTACAGAACGAAAAGGAGGCCGCAGAACGAATAGGAAGACTCAAGAACGAAAAGGAGGCCCCCAGAACGAAAAGGAGGCCCCCAAGATGAAAAGGATGCCACCGAGACGTGCAAGAAGCCACCCAGGTTAGACGAGAAGTCTTCCGATGAGCGGCAAGATATTTTTACTTTGAAAAACGAGGCCTCCTAGATGGAAGAAGGACCCCTACAATATAAAATAAAAACATGATAGGAGATATTTCTCCGGACGCAAGAGGGAGCCCCAAGATGGGTAGGACGATCTCCGCAGGAATGAGAGAAGGCCACTGAAACCAGCCAGATGAGACCCACATTCTGGAAGAGGAAGATCCTGAAATAGAAGTTTAGGCTTAGGATGTAACAGCACCCTGCTAAGGATAATAATGAGCTTTCAAACACAGAAGAGGAGGCCTCTAAGACGTGAGAGGAGGCCCCTAATTTGAAAAAGGAGTCATCTAGGAGATGATACAAGGCCCCAGAAATCAAGAGAGCGCCAAAAATTGGCACGGAGATCCCAAAATTGCAAAGGTGGCCCTAATACGGGAATGGAGGCCGAAAGACGAAGAAGAAAGTCGGTGGATATAAGATGAGGTTTCGGAGCTGCAAAAGCAGGCACCAAAATGGGTAAGGTTCCACCACGTTAGGAGGATACGATGATCCAGAGACGTAGGAGGAGGCACCTAATTCGGAAGAGGACGACACAAGATTTGAAATGAGACCCACGGTGCCGCTCCGGTAGCTCAGTTGGTTAGAGCGCTGGCCTGCACTGGTCTCCCCTGTACTGGCAACACAGGGTTCGAGTCGCTTCGCGCGCTCGCATTTAGCCCCCGGCCGGGAGTGTCAGTTGGCAACTGGCCCGATAAGGCCGGGGACGAGCTACTTTACGTTACACTTTACACTTACGTTAAACTTTCAGTCTAAATTCTGCCGTTGAACTGGAGTTCATGGATCGGGTGATGGGGCCAGGGTTCGCGCAACAAGCTCTGCTTAGCAATAGAACCCTGGTTCCTCAATCCACCCCCAACAACAATTCGGATTAAGTTTATTTAAAAAAAAAGGAAAAAAGGATGAGATTTCCAAAATAGTAGAAAAAGGTCATTCGATAAAAGAGATGGCTCCCATTCGGATAAGAAGACTCGAAGACGGCGAAGAAGGTCCCCGGGAAATAACAAGGCCACTGAGATAGGACATTTTTATTTGGAAGAGGAGGCACCTGGGAGAGGAGTCTACCAGGAGATAAGAGACCACTCTTAAGATGGGCAAAGTTCGAGTGAACATGCAGAGCAGGAAGTCCCTAAGACGTGAGAGGAGGCCCCTAATTTGAAAATGAAGGACTCAAGAAGAGAAATGAGGCCTGACTCGAGAGGAGTCCCTCAAGGAGTAAATTCTTCAACATTATTCAGGTTCTTCAGGACCGAAGGAGGCCCGAAGACCGGAAATAGTTCTCAGGAATTGACAGGAGGCCCATATGGATCTCCATCTCCAACAGGAGATGGAGGTTGTAGCAGATATGGAAGGATGTGAGGTTTCCAAAATTGAAGGTCCCCTCAAGATGGATAAGAGTTTGTCAGGATAAAGGAGGAGGCCCATGAGGCGTGGCAGGAGGCCCATAATTTTGATGATAATGCCCGTGTAACATGATAGAAAGCCCCGTGCCATGTTTAAGGTCCCCAGGATGTAAGAGGAGGTCCTCTAAGACGAGAGAGGAGGAACATTGGATATGGAGGAGGGTAGGACACACAAGGAGACATCGAAAACCGATACAGATGCTCCAGGAAATGAGACGAGACCCTTAAGACGCGAAACGAGGCCTATAATTTGCAAGAAGCCCCTAAGAAATAGCAGGAGTTGTGCCGGGGTACTTTAAAATCACCACATGGGCCCAAAAAAAATCCGGCCAGGGCCCCTGAAAACCACGCTGAGCATGGTGGTACCAAAAATGCACGACCGGACCATGCAAATCACGTTAGGGGAACGGCAGGTCGTACTATTCCACAACAATCTCACTGAGACAAAAACAAGTGAAGCTGGAGCAACAAGAGCACTCGGGACATGGATAATCACTCTGGGTCCCCAACAATGAAGCCAAGAGCCCCCAAAACGTATTGGACCCCCAAAGGTGTAGATGCCGTTAAAGCTCGCGCTAGGGATCCAAACAAATTATGTCTGGCCCAAAATATCACGTTGGACAGAAAAATGTCGCGTCGCTGCCCTTCAAAATCACACCGGAGGCCCAGAAGATCGCGCCGGGGCCCAAAAGTCGCAGCTGTCCCAAACAATAAATTCTTATTCGAAATGTCATTCTGGGACAAAAATAAACTTCTTCAGTGGCTGCAGTGGCATATCAAAGGGGCAAATTACCCCTTCATCTTGAAAGGGATAAGCTCGCAATACTCGTGCTGGGGCTCTAAAAGTCGCGCAGGGACCGCCAAAATTCACGTCGGTCAGCCAGAATTCACGCAGTGGTCTCCAACTAAATACGGCGGGCCACAGAAAACTCGCTCCGAGGCCCAAAAATTTGCAACAGGAGCCGCCAAAATCGCGTTGGAGCAAGGGCTAAGTACAATGCGTCCCACAAACTCGAACCGGTCCCCCAAAACACCGCGCTCGGGACCCGCAATTCCATCGGTAGTCCCGTCGAAGCTCCAAAAATGGCGTCTTGGATCATACGTAACCACAGTGTGACCAAAAAAAACGGATTGATATCCGACAAAAGAAATTCAAGCTAGAACCCTAAAAAATAATAGGGTTTCCACGCGTTTTCGAAGATCACAATGTGTTCATTTGCCACCAGGTCTTTATGTTCATTTTGAAACCAATTTGCCTTTTATGGCTCCAGACAATATTTCAAACCCTTGTGTATTATTATGAACCCTGTGTGCCTTGAGCGCTTCCAGTGTATTTTTAGAGCTCCAGAGTTGCTTATTTATGACTGTAACGTGACTTTTAAGACCCTGTCGTGTTTTGGGGACTGCGCCTTGAAGGGTCAGTTGTATTTTCGGGTCTTCTAGCTTTGTGCACATTTGTGGGCACCAGTAGGATTTTTCGGGCTTCGGTGCGATTTTCCGCGTCCCAGTGTGACGTATCGCACCCAGGCATGTAGTTCCGTGGACCCAACGCCAGTTTTCTGGGCTCAAAGCGATTTTTTGTGGATCTTTTCTGATTTCAAAAAGTCCGAACCCCGGCCTGATTTTTCGAGCCTCTGGCGCCATGTATTTGTATCCCACCTATATTTTTCGATAATCGGTATATAGTTATATATATATATATAAATATAGTTAGTACATATATAGTATAATCGGTACATAGTTATATATATAGACATAGTTAGTATATATATAGTCATATAGTCATATAGTCATATATATATATATATATATATATATATATATATATATATATATATATATATATATAATCGGTGCTCCAGAGCCATTTCCCAGACCTGGACATTCATTTTTTGGGGAATCCCTCCCTATTTTGAAGGGCTCCAGCTTGATATTTTCGGATATCGATCCCGTTTTCGTGGTAGAGGTGTAGTTTCAGCAGTGTGAGGTGAATTATCAAGGGATGCCGAAAGAAAACCTTAGAACTGGGTGGGGGAGTTAGGGTTGAAATCTGACGAATCAGAAACGATAGTGGTAGATTAGGCCTTTTTCACAGGAGAGCTCAGTTGATCTCTAATGAATTCACTTTGAATGGTCCCCTTTGACAAAATAGCGGTCGAAATCTAAGGACTTTTTGAATGGGCCTAGGTGCTCCCTGCAAATCAGCTTGCCCCCTCCCCCTTGACGCAAATATAGGTACTTGACTGTTTCCTCAGCGATTTTCAGAAACATACGCACATGGGGCAGAGCAAATATTGAGGGGACAAATTAACCCTCACAAGCATACAAAACAACACCCATGCCCCATATAAAATTGGAGGAATGATGCATTTAAATGTATTTTCTTCCTGCAAACATCTTTTCTGTTATTACATCCTGCATGAGGGGCGGGGATGGCCGAGTGGTTAAGGTGTCGGGCTATGGGTACCGAAGGTCCCGGGTTCGACTCTAGCGCCACTCAGGACATTTCCAAATCCCGCGGCCCACCGGCGTAAAAGTGTGGGCGGCGCCATTAGCCGTGAATGTGCATAAAGTGTGTCGTGAACCAACCAATAAACAAACAAGCAAACATCCTGCATGACTGGAGCTTCTCATCTTCCACACCATCTCAACGTCATCTACAAAACGGTGCAGCAAAGCGAAAGCCATGGATATGACGGAGTGAAATTTTAAGGTTTTGCGTTATGCGTTGCCATTGTCGCATTGTTGCATTGCCATTTATACCTTATTGTTCAATGATTGTTCTTGCCGGGAATTTATTCTGGAAGAAATTTGTTATTTTAGCTTGTGTGGCAGGTGCCTTACAACGAGCACCAAATGTTTAAAAAGCAACGAATTCCTAAGATGGCGATCAGAAAACCAATGCAATCCGCATTTCGTTATCAACTTCGCGAAATTATCGTACTAGGACTGAGAAATGATTGATTAAGCTTTGCTTAGGACATCAAGCTGGTGGTACTACATATTATAAGTGATGAATCTAGCTACATTCAGTTAAACTTGAAGGACATAAAAGTGGGTTGATTAAAGGGAGATATTTGTAAGATATGCTTTGCTCCAGCCCCAACCAACTCGCTGGAATCTAGAGACCAGCGGGAAGATTCTTCTGGCCAAGAAAACATTGAGATGTTGCATAATTTTGGGATTTAGGTATTTATCCACATATTGCTTATTTATACCCCAGTATGGCCCAGTTTTCAGCGAAAAATGATTATTGCTATTGTGTTTTGAGTAACTGATGCACCATGCCGAAAACAAACAAGACAGCAATATGAAATCATGTTTCCTATTCCGGAACCACACTAAGAGCCTAAGAACTATAGGAAACCCTAACACAACGGATGCCCCCTTTCGACCTTGCCCCCTGGAAAACTTCGTGGCTACGCCACGGGTTGCTTCCAACCTACCCTGACATATATATAATATATATATATATATATATATATATATATATATATATATATATATATATATATATATATATATATATATATTTATTTATATATATATACATATATACATGCATCGTTTCCTTAACTATTTACAGAATAGAAAATATGCATTTCTTTGCGTGGCTATTTGCATACAAATGCATTAACAGGGTATATCACCTGCAAGCATCATGTTCGCTGTAATGCTCTCAACAGACGGAGGGCTGAACAGATTTAGGACACCCCAATGCAAGTGTGAACATGCCCAATTAAAAATTATCCTAAGGCATACAATTACGCGGCTTGTGACTAGACGAGGCTTCTCTAGATCACAGTGCATGGTCCTTGGCAATATACGATCCATTGAGACCGGATGACATCGCTCCAAATCTGCACCGAGCAAAGGCCATGTTTCAGACTGCAAACGACAAGGTTGTTGTCGTTTGCAGTCATGCCCATGCTTTGTTTGATCAGCCTGCCACATTAACGTGATATCGACTGTTTACGATTAAAGAGAAATCTAGTTCAGAGGTCGTTGTCCGGGCGGTGCCCGAGTAGAGTCGGGGTGGGGGTCTGGTCATCGCCGTTTAAAAAAAAAAAAAACATTTCAAGAACATATACGCAGCATGCACATTATACACTTGTTCAGGCATTTTTGTATTGCTAGTTTTCCATCTGGTTTTGGCTTTTTGTCTTATTTCGTCTTTGATTTATTTTTTGGTGAGTTATTTCTTCCTTTAAAAAAATGATACGTGTCATGGGTAGAGCAGGGAGAAGCTAGGTGAAGGGAGTTGTTGAATGTTGTTCAATGTCTGGAGGTTATGGCACTGGTGTGTGGTTTGTTTGTGGTAGAGGTCGTGTTTGGTTTTTGTTTGCTTGTGCTGTAGGTTGGTTATTTTGGCTTACGGGTGCATCGACTGCGTTGGTTATACAGCGCCCATGCTTGTGTTGAGGTGCATGCGGTAGTGGAAGAGGGGTGTTGTCTGAACTGTTGTCTGAATATGTGAGCGTTTCGAATTGGAATCGTAGGTTTTTGCGTACTGCGTACTGGTCTTAGTGATGGCTTGCGTGTTCCACGATGAGGTATTGGCGGTGGAGCCTGTGCTGAGTGGGTGGGTGAGTAGTGTCGAGTTTTGTTTTGTTTTGGGTTGTCACCTGGTTATGATTGTTGGGTCTGTCTGAGTTGCCTTGGTTGGTGGTGTAGCCATATGATTTGTTGGTGCTTGTGTGGATTGCGTGGACGTCTTGTGGTGGTGTGTGGGCTGCGTTGGCTGCTGGTCGTTGACCCACGACCATTGTCCGCGGCAGGGCCCAGACCTCTAGGTGGACAAGACGGATAATTTCCTGCTCCCTTGTCCACCGAGGGGAGGCCCTGTCCCGTGAGGCATGGTCTCCGCCGCAGCCGACGCAGCGTAGTGTGCTGCTGGTGCATGTGTTGGTCTCGTGTAGTGCGGAACAGTTTGCGCAAGTTGGTGTTGTGTCGTTGCACATCCCTCCCCATTTGAGTGTCCGCAGCGTTGGCAAAACAGACAACGTCGGGGAGGGGTGCTCGTAGCGCGACCTTGTGCCTCATGTAGCTGGCTTTAACGTGTGTGGGAAGTTGTCTGGTGTTGAAAGTCAGTATGGGTGTGTGTGTGTGAATGTGTGTGTGTGTATGTGTGTGTGTGTATACATATATATACATATGTGTGTGTGTGTGTGTGTGTGTGTGTGTGTGTGTGTTGTTTTTTCCTGGGATGGGTGGCCTGTTGACGGAGGTCATCTGGCTCTCCAACCTGAGAACCAGTTTCTCCCCCGTCATCCAGGCCATCTCCCGTGTGTATATGATGCGCTGTGATGTGTTGAGGTGTGCAGTTGGTGTTCTAGTGATATGGATGTCAATGATGTCTGTGATGCGTGTCAGTATGTCTGCGTCGTCGGAGTTATTTGTCTGAATGAGAAGCGCCCCTGAACGTATTTGGCGGGACTTTCGTGTCCGGCGAGTGATCTCCTACACCGTCCAGTGGTTAAGGGAGACCATGGGCTCCCCATCATCCCGGCAGCAGAGGAAGAAATCACCAGTCGGGGTGCTGGGCGTGGTGTATGTGCTCATGTTGGGCGAGTGTAGTGGGTCGTGGGTTTGGCGTTGGGAGAGGAAGGTGCACTTATTACAAGCATCGGCGGCGGCGTGGGAGGGGCAGCGGCATCGCCTGGCCAACCTGTAGCCGAAGAATGAAGATGGCTGAGCAGACGGTCGGAACAGCAATACTATGTAACACTGCACCGGTGGTATGCTCTCGTTTGGTATTCATCGGTCCGTTTGATCTGAGGGTGTGGTTTCAAGATGGCGGCTTGACGTAGGTAAAATGGCGTCGTTGCGTCTTTTGGAGGGCGTCCATGGGAGTGGACAGATGGCGTTGGCGCGGCTTTTCCAGCACGCCTTCGGCGCTGCACCGGCTCTTGAGTTTCCGCGGTGCTACAAGATAGCACGTTGCAAATCTGGCCGTAAGCTTTTGCCCATGTGGCATCCGGGCCTCTAAGGTGACGTTTAAGGCTTCGTGACGTTTTAATGACAAATCTGGTGTATCTTGGTTTTCTCTGTTTCTTGATTGAGAGGACCAGAGAAGGTTTCTTTGCTCTGGGAGTTGTTGGTCGATCGTCGACAAGGTTGGAACCACCCGTGGAAGGTGCGAGGAATCAGCGGAACGATTTCGACGTTAATCCATGCAATAAGTTGTCAAATGCATTTTCTCAGTGCTTCTACAAATGATACCAAATTCACAAATATTCATGGACGCTCCCACGTGCCCATATCTATAACAAAAAACCATCCCAGAAAGCAGAAGCCAGAAAACCTTAGGTTCCCTTGAGCCAATGGTACTCCTGTGAAGGCTGTCGCGCTTGGTCAGTGACTTTGAAACACAACCGAGGTGTACTCACAGAATGGTTCATTGTCGTCCAATTTGCGTCCGAATGATACCATGCACTCGCCCAGTACTCCCTCTGGCTGCGGGTAGGTTGCCGCCTTCGCCTGACCAGATAACTTGGATATTCCTGAAATGGAGAACACCACGTACATTTCCTCATGAGAACATAACTGAGATAACTAACATAACTGATACATGAGGACATAACTGAGGACAGATGTGACAGTAGTAAACTGAGATTACCTGTTAAAAAATGAAAAATTTCATGTCGCCTGACCGAACCTCCAGCAGGATTGTTAAGTTAGATACATTATCACCAAAGCTATGGTTGTCGGGGTACCCCAGTGGTTGAGTGTCTACAGAGCATATTCTCAGAGATAGTCCCGAGTATAGTCCCAGAGACGCAGGATCCGAACTGGCGACGCTGTCATCGCTCCGATCTGAGGGTGTGTCAGGTCATTTGAGCATTGGACTACACACCATTCACACACACACACAAACACACACAAACACACACACACACACAAACACAAACACACACACACACAAACACACACACACAAACACACACACACAAACACACTCACACAAACACACACACACACAAACACACACACACACAAACACACACACACAAACACACACACACACACAAACACACACACACACAAACACACACACACACACAAACACACACACAAACACACACACACAAACACACAAACACACAAACACAAACACACACATACATACATACATACGTAAACACTCACAGGGCAATGATAATGATGTTGGACCCGATATATATATATATATATATATATATATATATATATATATATATATATATATATATATATATATATGTTTCTAGGACAAATGTACGTATGTCAGATGCACGTAAGCAAATGTACCTAAACGCAAATGTACCTATGGCAATTGTACGTAAGCGCAGATGTACGTATGGCTAATGTACGTATGGCTAATGTACGTAAGCGCAAATGTACGTATGGCAAATGTACGTATGCGCAAATGTACGTAAAATGTACGCATGTGCAAAAGTACGTAAGCGCAAATATACGTAAGCGTAAATATATGTAAGCGCAAAAGTACGTAAACGCAAATGTACGTGTGCGCAGAAGTACGTATGCGCAAATGTATGTATGCGCAAAAGTATGTATACGCAAATGTACGTATGCGCAATAGTACGTAAGCGCAAATGTACGTAAGCGCAAAAGTGCATAAGCACAAATGTACGTAAGGGCGTAGGCGCAAATGTACGCCAGAGCAACAGTACCTAAACGTAAAAGAATGCAAGAGGAAATGTACGTATGAACCAATGTACATACCTTTAGGCTTACGTGCCTTTGCGTTTAAGCACATTTGTTGAGGTGCATATGTCATATGTACATTTGCTCTTAGGTACATTTGCTCTTAGGTACATTTTCTCTTAGGTACATTTTTTCTTAGGTACATTTTCTCTTAGGTACATTTTCTCTTAGGTACATTTTCTCTTAGGTACATTTTCTCTTAGGTACATTTTCTCTTAGGTACATTTTCTCTTAGGTACATTTTCTCTTAGGTACATTTTCTCTTAGGTACATTTTCTCTTAGGTACATTTTCTCTTCGGTACATTTTCTCTTAGGTACATTTTCTCTTAGGTACATTTTCTCTTAGGTACATTTTCTCTTAGGTACATTTGCGCATATGTGCATTTGCGCATACGTACAATTGCCATACGTGCATTTGGGCATACGTACATTTAGCGTTACGTACATTTGCGTTTACGTATATTTTGGCTTACGTACATTGGCGCATACGTACTTTTGCGCATACGTATTTTTGTGCATACATACACTTGCGCTTACGTACATTTGCGCATACGTAAATTTGCGCATACGTACATTTGTGCTTACGTACATTTGCGTATACGTACTTTTACGTTTACATACATTTGCGCTTACGTACTTTTGGGCATATGTATTTTTGGGCATACGTACTTTTGCGCATACATACGCCTGCGCTTACGTACATTTGCGCATACGTAAATTTACGCATACGTACATTTGTGCTTACGTACATTTGTGCTTACGTACATTTGTGCTTACGTACATTTGTGCTTACGTACATTTGCGCATACGTACTTTTGTGTTTATGTACATTTTCGCTCTCGTACATTTGCGCATACGTACTTTTGCGCATACGTATATTTCCCATACGTACATTTGTTTACGTACATTTGCGTACGTACATCTGTCACACGTGCATTTGCTTTACGTATATTTGTCCGATTATCATATGGATATATATATGTTAGTGGCCCGTACCCGGCTTCGCCCGGGTTGTAAAACGAATTCATGTAAACTGGTAAACGTGTATTGAATATCATCAGGTAATCATGTTAAAGAGTAACAATATATTGATTTCACTCACGCACACACGCGACCTATCCTTTTCTGAGTGCCTCGTGGTAGACCACGTTTCGGGTCTTGCCTTTTTCCTCAGACAGTATGTACAGCCTGTTGGGGTTGCGAGCACGTGAGCAGCTGACATACAGTTGTCCATGGCTGAACACTGGTGAAGTGAGATTCAGTTTGACAACATGCAGTGGCTGTCCCTGACTTTTGTTGATTGACATGGCATAACTGAGTTTCACGGGAAACTGTAGTCGTTTGAACTCGAATGGCATGCCAGACGGTATGAGTGGGATGCGTGGTGTGAACACATCCTGACCACTCGCTTTGTCAGTCATCACAGTTGCCACCAACACATGTGGGAGCAGCTTCTTGACAGTCCGTCTTGTGCCGTCGCACAATTTCGGTGAATCGAGATTGCGTAGCAGCATGATCGGAGCGTGCTCCTTCGGAACTAAGTTGTGTGGCGGCACACCGGGTGGTTCGAGTGAGTTGAGAAACTCAGTTGGGTAGTTGGTCGCCTCGTCTGGATTGGGTAGAATGTCTACCGGCTTGTACCCACCGGCGTTCCCGGTTGGAGTTTCAGGAGTTTCAGGTTGGTGTTGGCTACCTGGTCATTTTTCTGTGCCAGTATAGCTCGCTGGCTCAGCCACTTTGGATTTTGGTAGTTTGTGATCAGTGATGGGAACACTTTGGCGATCAGCTCATCTTCGGTTGTCACGGCGTGTCCAAACGGCAGAGTAACCTCGCTACTCTTGTCACCGTTTGTTTCCAGTGTCCTGTCTCCCATCTGGAGTAGCTGTGGTGCGAACTCTCCGGTTGTGCTATCGCCAAACAAATGGACTCGCATGTTTGTGGACAGACACAGTCTGCGTACATATGCCCACAGATATGACGCTTTCAGACAGACGTTCACTTCGTCTGATCTGGTTCCACGTGGGATGACAGGTAACGTTTGACGGAAGTCACCAGATAGCACAACCGTAACTCCGCCCATAAGCAGTTCGTTGTTTCGCAGATCTCTCAGTATCGCATCCAGTGCCTCAAATGCACCTTTGTGACTCATTGTTTCTTCATCCAATATGATGAGTTTCACCTCTTGCAAAAGCCTGGCTTTTGTTGTTCCTCGATTGATGTTGCACATCGGACTTTCTTGCTTAGCTAGATCAAATGGCAACTTGAAAGCATAGTGTGCCGTACGATCGCCATCCAGTAATGTGGCTGCGATACCACTGGATGCTACCGCGAATTCGATTCGATTTTGACTTCTCTGTTCTGCCAGTAGCGGGTTTGTGACGAATGTCTTGCCAGTACCGCCTGGCGCATCCAAAAAGAAGACACCGCCGTGTCCACTTTCAACACAGTCATTGATCATGTTGATCGCGATTAAAGATCGTGTCGTGTATGAGTATGTGGCGGAACGGGTGTCTCATCGGATGCTTTGATGAGTTCACAGTAGTAGCGATGGTGAATGTCCTCTGACATCGCCTCTTTGTGTGTGATCCACAACTGGATCGAATCGGACACGCCATATAATTGCAACAGGATAGCAAAGAGTTGCCTCAGCTGTCGCAGTGCTTGCATGGCAGCCGCTTCCTGCAGTGTCTTGTTCCAGTGTGCGTCGTTTTCGAGGATGCCGTGACGGGCACACGCCTCTCTGTACGTGTCCATCACTTCTCCGTCATACTTTCTCAGTGATCGGAAACGTGTAGGGCCACGAACTGTGTGCAGCAGCAGTCTCATGTAGAAACATTCTCTGTTGTTTGGGTGTACAGTGTACACTCGTCCGATCGCGTCTCGTGACACGTATCCTGGCCAGTCTGGTACCGGCTTGCCTTTCTTTCTCGCTATCCACATTTTGTTCGTCCGTGTGTAGCATGTCGGCACGAGCAGAGCAGAGCATGTCGGCACGTCTGAGAATAGAGCAGGGTTCTGGCAAAGTCATCCCGATCGCATAGTTTGAAGAACGCGGTCAGACCCGTGTCGGCATGATTTTCAACCTGCTGTCAGGCGTTCTGCTCAGTGAAGTACACTCGTTGACCGTTCTCCAGGTGGACGGCCAGATTGACCACCGTCGGGTATCGGTCGGGGATGTCGAATCCAAACAGTCGCCACACAGCTTCATTCCTGGATATGTATCGTCCCACCTGGTAGTTGTTCACCTCGTCAATGGGTTCGCCGTCTGCCTTTAGCCCAAACACGGCCATATCAGATCCCTTGTTCACATACTTGCACACATACTTGATGCTCTTGATGGAGCTGCATGACTCCAAATTGATGTGAGCATTGAACGTTTTCGACAGCACTTTGTTGTATAGTACAACCCATGTGTTGTCCACTTTGACTTCTATGCCACCACGTATCTTGAGTGTGCATGTGTGGCCACCATGTTCTGGTAGGCGACGGCGATATCGGGGATAGCCATCGTGTCCTGTCTGTGTCTCAAGTAGTGCAGTACGTGGGAATCTTTTTTTTAAACTTCTTGTTCTCCATTTACGGACTGGATGGGTTGATGGCACCACATGGTCCGTGGATCATCTGAGTTTTGATGATTTAATGCAGAACTGGGCCAGCCACCGGATCGGGAAGCTCTGCACAGACCATGTCGTCCATCTGTGACGATCGGATCCTCTTGATACACCACAACAATGTATGAGTATGTGGCAGACCCCGTTTTTGGCACTCAGTTGTGGTCATCCAACAGATGAGTCCACCACCGAAGATCTTCCCTTGTGTCAGCAGCCACATCAGCTTTTTTGTTTCTCGTGAAACACACGGGCAACGATATCGTACCTGTCTGATGCGTTCTGTCCAGGATACAGCTCGTTCACGATCTCGGGCCACTTGGGATTACATGTGAACGTGATGAACAGATCGTGTCGACCATATTTGCAAATGTATGCCATCGCATCCTGTGTGCGCTGATGCATGTATCGTGGAGAGCCTGTGAACGGCGATGGCAGTATCACTCGCTGTCCCACAGTATCGGATCGGCCATCAGTTCGGATGGCGTCCTGCAGATGAATATACTGTTCGGCACGCACCTTTTTCTGGTTCGGCCGGATGAACAGCAATCGCTCAGACTCAACCTTGGCATACATGTCGGTGAAAAATTGGCTGGTCACATCTTTGAAACGCAGCAGCTGGTTGAAATCTCTTGAGCGAATCATCAGACGGGACGAATGTCCTTGCACGAAACTCGCTTATGTGGTTTGTCGGCGCCAGTTTCTGGACATACATGTAGAATCGCAAAGGTGTAGCTATCTTGTCCGTATAGGAACAGCAGCGGATACTGCAGACTGTCGTACGACCGATGGTCTCTCTGATGTGTATTAGTTTATCGTCTCTGTGGCTGAGAACAATATCCCGGGAGCCGTGCTCTTGATTAGTCATCAGGATCGCCACCTCGCTCGCACAGGGAGCGTTGAAACTTCGTTCGTGTTGGCCAGCCGGTCGTCTATCGGCACTGATGATCACCTTGTGTTCGGGACACGCTTCCATGTGTTACAGTGCTGACTTGAAACTGTGCACATACAGGTTGGTCTTGTGCAACATTTCCTGCAGTCTCCTCACGAATTTCGTTAGACAGTTTGCAGCGTCGTTGAGTTTCTTCCAATGCGTTGTTCATGAAGTAAACCTGTGCATATTTGGGACCATAATCACTGGAGGTCGCCAAACTGCCCATTCGATGATACACCTGACCCTGTACTTTGAATGTCGTGAATATATCCCAAGACGTACCGGACCACCCGTAGAGCTGAAAGAGGTCATCATGAAAGCAGCATTGTAACGCCAGATTTTGCCTCGAAATTCCTTTGCATTCGATGTGCTACCTGTGAGCAGCTCCTTCAATATATCAGGAGGATCAGCCAGCGTCTGCAGCCGTACTTCGCCGCGTGAACAGCATATCCCAACAGTTTCGCCAGCCCATTTCAGTGCACCGCAATGGGTACACTCTTTACCCATTGAACCGATATTGACATGCTTGTTGGCACTGTATGCCGCATTAATGTCGTATGCAAAACCGACATCACGTCACGGAATCGAATTGGCCGCATGATGCGCGGCCAACAACCAGGCGAAAATTGTGTTGCTGTGGTGTTTCTTTTTCACGCAATACACCCTGCCACTCCCGTCTCTCAGGTAAACGATGTTTTCATTGCTCAGCAGTCTCGCGTTCGCGATGAGCCCTGTTACGTTTCGCAAATGGTGTATCATCCTTAGACATTGGTTTCTGTCGATTTAACACTGTCCCATCACTTCGCGGACGGACACATGCACTCCCCACCACTGTCACATGGCGACTGAGGTAGCATTGATATGAGTCATCGCGGACATCAGATATTGTTGTGATGTCACAGGAATACTCGACGCTGATTGGTCGAAGTTGTGTGTGTCGACGAATCAGGAGAGAGATCGAAACAAAACTCGCCATTTATATAGTAGAAGATATATATATATATATATATATATATATATATATATATATATATATATATATATATATATATATATATATATATATATATATATTTATATATATATATATATATATATATATATGTATATATATATATATATATATACACATATATATTTCTTACCACAAGGTAATAATCAACTTAATTCGAAGATAAAAAAAGCCGTTTCAGCACTAGGTGGATTCTCATAGCATTTACGGAAGTAATTTTTGAATAAGCATTGCCTGATTATTTTGTCTTCGAATAGGCCAAGTTAATGGAAAACAGAAGAAAGGTAAATACTATCAATTAAATTGATGTTTTTCTTTTCTTTTCAAGATGGTAAAATATAGTGGCCAAAATTATGGGAGAAATTGGTATTTAGGTTACCCTAGGTTGATCGACCGAGGGCTGAGCCCCTCCCCTCGGACCCCCACCCACCCCCAACTAATCTTGCGATCCCTCTGCCGTGAACAAACAAAGAGCAGTAACTGTCTTGTCTCATCAATGGCATACATTTATGATCAATACCAGCATGCTGCTGGCAAATCCCAGCGACTAGTGTAAATGTGGATGAGTCTGAGAGAACAGCTCACTCACCTTTAACGGTGGCCATTTTAGCACGTGACGCCGGGTTTGGATGAAGGAATTCTTTTGTCTTCATCTGCAAATCGTCCACCAGCTCGCACGTGATATCGGTTTTCTGAAAACACACAAGTTTCACAAGTCTATATAGGACATTTTTGACAAAATGTTTTAACAATAGCTTCATTGGTAGTTCGAGCGACGTGGTACAATCCTCTTCATGATTCCAGGAACGATGTCCGCGCCAACAACGTTTTCTCATCGCATCAACGGGTTACTGAGGGCAAGCCATTGCGACTAAAACTGAATCAGAAAATATTATATAGTACTGATAAAATTGCATATGGTGCATATAATGACTGCAATTGCATATAGTGAGATGCATTTATCCTATCTGCATTTCTTCGGATCTCGAAGGTGAAAAGTAGTGTCATATTTTGTTCGCACATTTTGTGATTACTTCCTGATAGGCAAACAAATGAACGCAAAGCCACTGTCATGACACGCGTACTGTCGGACCTCTGTAGATTCCACTTCTTCATGAGAGGTGGTGGATGCGATTATAACCGGTGTCCTCCACTACATTGACATCTACTCCGCAATCCCCGACGAAATTTCGCACAAAATTAGCGGAGGTCTGATACACGTGTGTTCACAAAACCAACACAGTCCAATCGGTCGTCGGTCATCCGAATCAGTCCAGGTCCATCCGGATCGGTCCAGGTCCATCCGAATCGATCCAGGTCCGTTCGGATCGATCCAGGTCCATCCGGATCGATTCAGGTCCATCCGGATCGGTCCAGGTCCATCCGGATCGATCGAGGGCAAATGTCGACAGCGCATGACGTTTGCGTCGGTTGAAACAAGTCGAACATACTAATCCGTGAATTATTCGGCTGACATGCATGCATTTATCAGGAAGCTAGTGAAGTTCGACTTCATGTAGCACTGGTGATCTAATTCCAGTCAATGCGATCATACCAACAAAATGACTATGCAATAAAGAACAACATTCATCATCTTGTAAAACATGGCACAACTGCATTATGAGGATATATAGTTAAGATCTGTCTTCGATGTTCACCAAAATCAAGTGGTACTAATTGTGCAGACATGTTTGGTATTCCCTTTGTCAGACGCCACCGGCCAGTGAGTTGTACACTGTTCGACACATCAGTGCACCAGCTGACACACGTCCGCCGTCCGATCACCACCTGACAGTCGGCCTGCCGCCGGACCGCCATTGTACACTGTTCGACACATCAGTGCACCAGCTGACACACGTCCGCCGGCCGATCACCACCTGACAGTCGGCCTGCCGCCGGACCGCCATTGTACACTGTTCGACACATCAGTGCACCAGCTGACACACGTCCGCCGGCCGATCACCACCTGACAGTCGGCCTGCCGCCGGACCGCCATTGTACACTGTTCAACACATCAGTGCACCAGCTGACACACGTCCGCCGGCCGATCGCCACCTGACAGTCGGCCTGCCGCCGGACCGCCATTCGTCCGGCCTTGACGACCCTTCGGCGCCAAAGCTGCCGGTGTTGGCTACGTTTCAGTTGTGAAACGATGTGCCCAGTGCCTATTTATAGCTAACGAAGAGTGCGTCTCTGTCGGTTTGCAAAGCGTTGTGTTCAAATAAGCGAGAGGGAATTGTTGCCGTTCCAATAGTACGCGCGTTAAAGGAGCGTGTCCCATTGCTTTACATGCTACAGAGAATGAAATCAAAATGAGCAATGGCCGCCGGTTCATTTCAGCAGCATTTGATATACTTGATAGCACTGGGCTAGTTCCGATCCTTTGAACCAATACATTAGCAATATATTGCACGTCCCGGAAGTCTTACAAATGTGACAATGTACTTGTATGATAAACTAAGCGAGAAGGCCTCTTTATCTTGTTATTATTCCCTTTATGTAAGTTTCTTTCTCCCTTTCCCTATCCCTTCCTTGTCCCCCTTTCAATGCGTATGGCAGTAGAACACTGAGTACATCCGTAGCCATTACGCACATATGCACATGATCTTTGCACACAGAATCGACAGCCAACCTGGGACCTATAGGCCCGATCCATCTCACTGACTCGCTCCATTTCGGTGAATTCGTCGTCCAGCTTGGTGCCCTCGGCACCACCCATCTTCTCCGTGACATACTGGTTCGCTTTGTTGATCTGTTTCTTGAAGCCGGAGAACGCCATTCTGGCCGGGTCTGAAATGACACCGACGGTCAATAACACAAATGGGAAAGAAACTGCACACACACAGAGTGAGGGGCGGATGACGAAAATCTCCAGCCAATCCACTGACAAGAGGATCAGCCATTGGGGAAGGGATGAGCCGCACAACGAAACGAAATACGCTATATCAAGCGATGCATTTTGAAAATTAAACCACGCCTAACCAGAAATGTAGCGGGATCGATTAAGTAATATATGATTTGGGTAGCCCGTGCCCTGAAGCTCCTAGCTGCGCCCTTGTCACAGATGGCCAAGTTGACTGACTGGCTGCTGCAGCTCTTCGTCTGGCTACATGGGTGGAACGCAGCTGTCACACTACAGCTAGCAACATGCATTGTTGGCAGGCAGAGGCACATTCGGGGGCGGGTCTCGCTCGCCAAAAGCTTTCTGCGTGTCATCATACGTCTTTGGATGGTGTTAGACCGCCTTAGGAGAATCCTCGCTGCGGCACTGTTCACAGACCTGTGGCAGATCATTTTAAGGTCGGAGTGCTTTAGATACACTGAAAATGTCAAAGCAAAACCATCTACTCAAACTTAGCTCATGGCATGCCAATACATCACAAGGGATGAGGTGATGATGCATTTGCAGGAATATCAGAACATCCAGATATGCAGGTCACCTCAAGATAACAACTGGGCAAGCGGTACATTATACACGCCCATGGCAGATGTGGTTGTCAACTGCACGACACTCTTGCCAGCCCCCCCCCCCGCCCCCGATCACGAGCACGGCGCGGCGCCCGCACAGTCGGAGGACGCTGCGCGTGGCTCTGCAGCGTGTATAGGAGCTTTCCTTCTTCTGTTATTATTATTTTACTCACCGTCGGTTATGTCGATAATTATAATTGCTTCACCTTGTGCATTCCATGTGGTTCCAAATCCAAATCTACTGCTTCCAAATGCTGTCAGTTCCTCTGACGCAGTCAACGAGTGTAAGCACTGAAGGGTGGATAGCTGTCAGCTTCTCTGACGCAGTCAACGAGTGTGAGCACCGAAGGGTGGATAGCTGTCAGCTTCTCTGACGCAGTCAACGAATATTGACCCTGAAGGACGAAAGCCTCCCGCATCCGCGAGTGGCAACAGGTACTTTCCACCGTAGTCACCGGGTTTCCCTTAGCAAAATTTGGCCCGTCTTTTGGCGTCAATTTTGGGCGCCTCGCACGAGTTCGCCATCAGACGGTAATTACGTGTACATGAGCCGGTCATGACCAGCAGAACACGTCGTCCCCCACTCGTTCCACCGCTGGCGACCTGCCGTGGCGACTGTGGCCACTCTTACAGCCCGAGCCCAGACACGGCCGACCGACACTCGCCACCTTGTTCTGATTCAGATAGGCTCGGGAATGCGGAATGTAACGATGTTCAGAATAATATGACAAACCAAGCCTCTGGAATGTCCGCAATGCATCCTGTTGATCAGGCACATCGCACACGGCTGAACAGGCATGTCTCTAACGAATCGTCGGATAACGTGGCCCCGTCCAAACGTGGAATTCCTAAAATGTCCTAACACGGCCGCCACCGGCCGGAAGGACTCCGCAACCTGGCGGGTTGCCATGCCGAGAGCCCGCCCTCACAGCACATCCGTCTGCACGGAGCCAATGTCAACGCCCGCTCGGTGCAAGTGCATGTGACCTTGTGACCTACCATGCCCTCCGAGCAATGGCCGCTGCCTGACTAACCAATCACGATCCTGCACACACTGTAGCTAGTGCGCCGCGCAAGTTCGCCAATGAAAACGATGCTTGTTCGGGATGGTGTATAGTATGGGCGGTGCCATGTTTATATATACCTGTACCTCGTTGAAATTATAGAGAGGGACCCAGGAGATACACAGAGACGGACGCTGGTGTTTGCCATATACCGGGGTAACGCCCGGTCACCTCAGTCCACTAGCGTTGGCGACTCTAGTCGAGAAAATTCGTTGCCAAACTCCCATAGTCATTTGGTCCCCGGAGCTTCTGAGCCAACGTGGCTAATAAGCGAGTTGTCCGCACACCAAACCGGGGTGTATCGAGAACGCGCAGGGCCATCCCTAGTCTACCCACGGCCAGGGTAACAGCTACCTGACAGGAACCATTAACGGCGGCTTGCAATAATTCATCACCAGCGCTGATGCATACTGGCCATTGGGATACCAGTAATGTTGCCGGGATATCTGTATCGGATCAAGATGAAAAACAATCCAACGAATGGTGAAAGACAGGCTCACAAAGTAGTTGGTAATATTAAACTTTAGAATGGCAATTATTGCAGATGACGCCGTTTAACGATCACCATGGGACATCGCAGCCGTCGGTTGCCGGTATTGAGTTCGGTAGAGGCTACATCACCACCAGATACCTAGACTGATGTCCAGTATCTCACACCGCTGTACCAGCTCTCCTTCCCAACATGCCGCCCGAGTGCCATTAGCTCACGCCATTGGGCTTCGCCTACCCCCCAGATCGTTCGGCGTTCCCAAAAGACAGCGACCATCCGGTGCAGGACCGCGGGAGGACGTGACCGGCAGTCCAGCAATGCGACCTTCACCGTGGCTGGCAGGAGTATTGACAGCGGCACAGCTCGGAAACAGTCGGCTGGTCAGCGAGACGCCGTCTGCCGCGGCTTTGTCAGCGGCAGGTCTTCCGTGTCCCTACAGTTGGCGACCAACTTTCAGGAACGTTCCAGAGCATTTCGACTTCTAATTTTCCCACACAAAGATCTTCACTTTTGGTTTCGCTATTTATCATTCTTCAATCACAATACTTTCCTCGAGTGCTTTCAATTTGTGTTCAAGGAAAGCTGATTACGGTGGCATTCCCGAGCGTGGGCAGCTAGCCATAGAATGCGGCTCCTGCGTATGCGTGCCTGCAGGCACCGCCTCCGGTGTGTACCATCCGCCTCTGTAGCTTAGTGGAAGCGTGACTGACCAGTGCACTGGTCAGTCACGCTTCCACTTCCCTGGCACTGCAGTGTTAGGGCAACTAGCGTTTAAACCGAGCGAGGGTTAACTCTTTAATTTGTTTTCCTAATGCGTGGATGTGCCGCATTCCTAAATCAGTTCAGCTCTTCACACATACTTGGAGGCGCATGACTGCATAAATGTCCAAGGCAATGCACCGATCATGGATATGGACGGAAATTCGACTGCCCTGTGGTTTTCCACTTTCTCTCACTCGTCCAGCGTATAGAGGCAGAATGAAATAAACGGGCAAATCGACTCCCTGGAATATTCTAAGCAGTCATGTGGTATTCCACACATGATACCTCATTCCAGACTGCAGCTGTATTGTCGCGCAGCGAACCCAGTGGTGAAGTCAATCGCTGTAGGTAGCAGTGTCTCCCGGTTGAGCCACGTCACAGTGTACCCCGCCGCGCCACACACCCGACACAGACGCTGGCCAGAGAACGCTCCAGTCGACTGCCGCGTATAGCACCGCCCTGGGATGGCGGTTTGCAGTGGGGGCGGAAGGAAATTAGACACAAGACACCAGACCAATGCGAGGGTCTCCCGCCGAGAGGTCGCTGATGCTCGACCCACGTGAGCGCAGCAGCGTGCTAACGACATCAGCGATACATAAAAGCACCGATAACCCTTCGCTAAACGTAACGTTCTCAGTGGCCGTCACAGGAGCCTGGTGCCTGCAACACAACTGGCTCGCATATTGAGCCACGAACGGAAGGAGGCTGGTGTGATATTCAATTGCTGGAAAACATCGTGGCATCACACCAACCACCGAACGGTAATGCAGGAGTGCCAATAACCCGAATGGTGTCTAAAACACCGAGGCAGCTACGCCCATCAGCCTTCTTTGAAAATTTGCCGTCGTCCTGAGATAGGGTGAGTTCCAAGAGGGGCTTATGAAAGACTTAAATCCTGTGCTCAGCAAGGTGGATTGCAAAAATTTGCACTGATGAGGGTCGGTCTTAGGTCTTAGGTCGGACGAGGGTCGGTCTCCGAAGCGTATCACCTTTAGTCGACTACGGGAAGCTGAAGCATTACACTCCGATAGGAATCGGCCTGCTCTTTGAGGCTGCTTTGTGCCAGGGCAGCATTATACGGCGGAGCCTAGTGCCGACAGGCTGAGCACTATTGAATGAATATTATCACCTGATTGGGAGCTGCGCTGGCCATACTCAAGCCCATTGTGGCAGACACACATCACGCCCACAATTTGCAATTATAGGTCAAGCGCGTCACGCGCAAAAACAGATGGCACCACGTCAGTATGGCACCACGTCAGTAGGCTGCAGATCCCATCAGCGCAGCTAACCAGCTTTAGCTGTGTATGTCAAGAGGTTTTGTTGCGACCAAGGCACCAGAATGCAACGTCTGATAGTCTCGCGTTCCATACATGTCCCAATTATCGTATTACTTGGTACACACCTAGGGGCATACCCATGAGGTTCAAACTACTCGAAATATGTTTGGTGGTATGGAAAGATATCTCAGCCACGACCTACCAACTCCTTGCCCTTCACCAGAAAAAAAAATAACCATGCTTCACCCACTTCATTTTCACTGGGCTCCATTTTGCAATTTATATGTAAAATGCGTTTGCAAGGTGTGAAGATTCGTATGAGGAGATTTTGAGCGTCTGTCTGTTTGTCCCAGGACCACTTCTATTGTTTTTCAATTACATTGTATAATAAAACACGATTTTACACGTATTCCGCCTGATGCCAGGACTCCATATATGAAATGTCATCTCCAAAGCTAGGGCTTATCGGAGCCAACCTTATATTCCGTCTCGGACACATTTCGGTCTCAGGGCTCAGTTTCACCTAACTATGCGTATCTCACGACCTTGCATTGCTGTGGGCTACTAACAGTTCCATCCCAGGTATTTGCTTTTGCTTCAGGTTCCCATCATGATAGGATCTTCTCTGTCTAATGGCCCGTTCTGGCAGGGGTCATGGCATCTTTGTCCTATACTTCCAAACCGCTTCTGGGTGTTGGTGTGGATTGGCCGAGCGGTAAGAGCATTCGCGATGTCCTTTTCCGCATACTTAGTAGACTTGATACATTTAACAAGAAGTGTCATCTGCCGATCTTCATAAATTATGAATTAGAAATAACTCCAAGTAGGAACAGAAATTGTCCGAGAAGGTGTAACTCATGTAGCTGCAATGTCTACTTACATGCATCGGCTTATATGGCATGTAAGCCGATGCACACATCGATGCACCAAGCTGCACCAATGTCGAAGCTTACGCACCACGTACCTAATTACCTACCTAATAAACTTCCTTTGCCTTGTAGTAATTATTCGTTAGGCGTCACACGCAACGTTAATGCGGACATCGGGGATCTCCAGTAAGGAAAGAAAACAGGCAGGTTCTTGATGCCCTTGAAGAACTCTTAAACATGCGCCTGCGACAAGCGCGTCCGGATACCCACCAGTGTATGCGCGAAGGGCATAGTTGCAATTTATGAAACTCCCTAAATATGATGCGAAGTGCATTTATGAAAGTTAGCTTGCCTTCAGACGTCAATTTCATTGCCGCTTACGGTGATATATTGTGCATATTGTCACTTTGTGTACTGTCTTCTGAAACTATTTTCTACCATAGACGGCAGGCCACCAGCGGCGACCTCCGCGGATCGCGGCCCGTCCCACACTGTAAAAAAAATGATTAGCAACCCTTGGGTGCTATTTCAGATGTCAAGTTCCAGCACCGCAGGGCTGCTTGAATTAGGCACCTTTCTGAAGTTGGCATCACATCGCAAAGTTTCAGGTGCATGGTGCTTATAGCTAGCATCATTTCATTGGGTTATATTTAGTAGCAGGGTGCTTGAAATGAGTACCATGGGGTGCTTGCGATTTAGTACCCCCAGGGTTCTAGCTTTTTCTCACGCCAAAAACCAGCACCTCTGGGGTATGGTTCGCCTATGGTCCTAGCACATTTAGCACCCCTTGGGTGCTTGAACCTAATTTTGTCTCATTGATAGTAACGTACAGGTGTTGGTGGCTTACTGTGTTTATGTGGACGGATGACTTCTTTTGCTGCATGTTAGCTTTCGATACCGATTTTAAATCGTATAGCGAACAGGATGCTTACAGGCGATAAAACTTTTTAATGCATTCTTATACAAATAGCACTGCAAAGGAATACGTATATATATATATATATATATATATATATATATATATATATATATATATATATATATATATATATATATATGTATATATATATATATATATATATATATATATATATATATATATATATATACATACATATGTATGTCGTTTGCTATTTGCAAAGTATGAAATTCGAATTCCTTTGCATTCCTATTTGTATGCGAATGTATTAAAAGAATATACGCCTTTAAGCATTCTGTTCGCTGTAATATTTAACATTGACATCGGAAGCTAACATGTAGCAAAAGAGGCATCCGTCCACATGAATACAGTAAGTCACCAACACCTGTACGTTACTAACTGTACAATTTTATCAATCGTTATATATATATATATATATATATATATATATATATATATATATATATATATATATATATATATATATATATATATATATATATATATATATATATATATATATATATATATACATATATATGCATATATATAGTGTGTGTATGACGACGGTTCCAAGTTTGTCAACAGCTAGTTCTATACCACTTTAACTTTAGGCTTCGTTAGTGCGATAGTTCAGACTGCGAACCTGGTGCAGACTAGTGCAGACTTTGACTCCTGGCATGGTACAGACTGCAAGTAGATTATTGTTCGGCGTCGTCTATCATGTACGTGTTTTTATCCCCATATATTGTGCTTATCGGATGAATCTTCACTCCGTCGAAACATTCTGCAGTGAAACCAGCGACATCGGTGGAAGCAATTTATTAAAGCAAATATCCAAGTCAGCCGATATAAAAAGTATTTAAAGCAACAAAACTCATCACGATGATTTCCTTCAGTCCGGCCCACTATTGATTTATTTGCACCACAAACCCTTAATCATTTTGCTGCCTGAACTTTAGCACTTTCTGGGGCACCGACGCATCATCGTTGATGCATACGTTGCACCGTTGCACGTAGCATCGCAGGTTCAGCAAGGAATCAGTAATACTCTAACACAATAGATGGCATGACAGAATAGAAGGTTGATTTCCTCATCAGCGGTCACCAGCACCACATCTCCAGCAACGACCGAATCATTAGTTGTGGGGAACATCGGTATAGTATTCTCGTCCACACCATCAAATAGTGTGGCATGTGGACTCCCCCATAGGCAAATGGTTTGCTTCGAGGCATCGTCTGAAAATAGTAAACCGTTGTGTCATTGTGAAGTCAGTGTGAAGTTATGCATGGGCTCTAACACACGATACAAATAATATATCATCCATGTATAATTTAGGCATAGTGTGACACCAAAAACCAAGCTTGTATGTACACAATCATACCGATGAGCGGGTAGGAAAACGTTTGGGTATAAGGGAGTTTGCTAGTTTGCACCAAACTAGTTTGCTTTAAACTGATCCTGAAAGCGCTACACACGTTCCGAAACATCTTCTTATAGAGCGGTACCAAATGCACAGATCACTCGACAGATCAGGATCATGGCGTCATGCTCTTTCGCGCCGCGCAAACTCTTTCCTTCTATCTCCATTATTTGAAAACAATTTGTCAACACTTTGTCAATGACAGGAACTTTCCAATTCTGTCCAATGAACACATATCGCCATGTTTGGTTTCAAGCTGACCTACACCATGTACTATACAACATGGCATCATGCACGACTAATGTTGTCGAAGATCAGGACATTAATATTTTGACTCATAGGTGTGACATAGGTGCCTAGGAGAAGATCAAAGCGTTCCTCCAGAAGTTTTGCGGCATGCTTCTTGGCGTCGTGCAAACTATTTTATTCTATCTTTCTTGGCAATTATCTCCAATCCCAACATTTCAACGGTCGGCCTGGAAGGCTCAGTTCCAACGGATTTGTAGTTGCACGAATGTTCCTTAGATTTACATACAAACAAACCATACTTAGTTCCAAGTTAGCTCACATTACATGTTGCAGTTGATGACATAATCATGTTGCAGTTGATGACATGCCCATGTTGTCGGCTGTCAGATCACACGCTAGCTTGCCCCCGGTGAACTGGATGCTTTTGGCAAAGTAAAAACTGCTCTAAAAGTTGTACATGCTTTGTGAGAAGGAAAACTTGAACCGTTTCCTTATATGTACATCATCAAATATTTTAATCCCAACATGGCAACAGGCCGCAAAAATCAAGTCCCGCATACCGTTAATACATAAATGTTCAAAAACAGTCAAATCTATAAATAAACATGCCATGCTTTGCTTGATGCTGGTGCAAACCATCCAAACCAAGCTGCAAGATGACGTCATTAATTTCGTTTCCGTGCAACGCTTAGTTTGGAAATTAGAGGTAGGTACATAAAAAGCTCCTCCCCCTCCCCGAGACGGTGTGTGAGGATTTGACCGGAAGGACTTAATAGAAAGGGTTAATGCTAGAGAAAGGAGTAAATTCTTTGCGCGACATAATAAAGTGGGGATACGTGTATTGCGATGTGACGGTTTTCGAGCATGGATCTATTTTATGGCTTGTTGGCACTTCTTCTTTGGCGACTAAGATACATATTCGGATTCAAAATCGTAAATAAGAAATGGATGGATGTGGCTAACGCCATTCGAAACAGAGTATTATAAATCCCCTAGCATGATGTCTTATAGTGGGTGGGTCCACTGATGGGTGCCAGGGGTGTAACTTCGCATGCTTTGGGTGGCCACTTGCTCACCATTTAAATGTTGGCCTTGCCACCTCAATAGTTTTAACTTTTAACACGGGACTATATGTGATATGAACCTCGATGCATTTGGGCCTGCCCATTTCCTTCATGCGTCGTGCACTCCCAATAACTTTCAGAAACCTACACCAGTGATGGTCACCTGCTGTTATTGGAGGTGATACCGGGTTGTGACCTGGGGTCAATAAAGAATAGAGGAAGCCAGGACACCACTGCCCACGGGGTAATATCGATCGAAGGAGAATTCAGGTAAAGGAAGCTTAGCTGACTGCCTTTTCCATTCAAGGTCGTAAGTCAACTTTGGTATGCCCATCAAAATATCAAATGTCAAAAGTAGCCGGATGTATTTTCTATATGCTATGGTGGGTCACATGACACCTTCAATGATTTAATGGGCTCTCCGAATTAAGCTCAAGTTTAAACATTTAACCCTACGATTATATCACATACATACACTTCCACACAGAGACACCCCCTATATATATATATATATATATATATATATATATATATATATATATATATATGTGTGTGTGTGTTATATATATATATATATATATATATATATATATATATATATATATGCATATATATGCATATATGCATATTTATGTATATATACATATATGCATATATATACATATATGTATATATATACATATATATACAAGTCCCCCAGATTTCGTTGAATATATTTCGAAAAGGGCCTATTCTTTCCTCATAAAATCAGTAGTTCTTTCGTTCTAGAAGCTTGTTCAGAAGAGTAAGAAGAATATTCAGAAACAGGATCGTCAGATGTTCTTCCCCCTCAAATTGTAACTGTAATTGTAAGTATGCATAACACTTTTCTGAACAAAGAATGCAGACACCACTTCCCATCCCGCCCTCCTCCCACACAGCGGCGGAATTTTCATGTGATGTGGGGAAAACTTTCCTCTCAGCCATTGGCTGAAAAATGAGGGGGTGCACTCAAGCCTAGCTGGAGGGAGCATCTTCCCGGTCAGAGGGGTGCCACCTTTTCATAGAAAGTGCCTTCACCCTGTCTCCCACTCCTTCCCCGGTATCTGCCCCTGTCCCATACCCTGCTCAGCGCAATGTCCGGTTAGGTTCCCCGATTCAACACCTTCACCACCCATATAAATATCCGATTGTACCCCTGAATTGGCACCTTCACCACCCATAACACTTTCTGATGACCAGGGGGATCCAGGAATTGCCATGAGGGAGCTTGACTGAAAGGGCGACATTGCTATCAGCTGCCAATAATTACTTAAGTCAGCCTCCGCTTTTCCTAAGTGAGCTCTACATCACACCCCCCCCCTTACACACATACACACAGATAAACACATTCGAGTGTTCATAGATCGATATGCCTACCTGCCAGAGGTGCCCCGCTTCGCCCACACAGCCCAACTCTCGCTAGTTGTTTTTTAATATTGAATACTGAATCAGGTACACGATTTCGATTGCCTTGCAGTAACTGACTACCTTCAATAGTTCCTGGTAGTATCAAGCTTGTTTATTCATCATAAACAATGTGCTGTAATTGATCGTATTATTAAATACACAACATGTGCACTAAGGTCGTGCTTCTGTACTATTTTTGTAAACGATAGATACGCACCTCGCTGTGATTTAGGCTTATTGTGTCGCGTTAACTATAACAAAAATAATCAGTATTTACCTACCAAGGGCGTTTTCTTCTGAAAGTCGTTAGGGCATAATGCATGGAGGAAATGAGTGGGTTAAAGTGCATTGGGGGGGGGGGGGGAGGTATAACCCATAGGTCTTCATGTTTAAATTGGGAATTACTGTGGAATGCTATGCCATATTATGCTATTCTGCATAACTCAAAGGCCATCTTGGTGCTATTTTGCGCGTAAATTGAAAAGTAAGCATTGGCACAGAAAATTAGTGGCCCCATCATCTTAGTAGCATTCGTAAACACTGCATTGGAAAAATAGATTGCAAGAATCCATAAAACAACTAAAGCACAAATGTACCCATCTGTGAATGACATCATTTTTATTTTACTGCCAATATCATAGTAAAAATGGATGTGAGGGTTCCTGTTCTTTAACAACGGCCACACTAATCTGCCATTAACTAATGCAATCTAATCAAAATTTATGCTAGGAATTTAGGCAAGGTTTTTAGGTTAGGTTTTAAGTTAGGTTAGGAATTTAGATTATGACTTTTATGTTTTTAGGTTGGAATTAATCAAGGTTTGTTTAGGTCCGGTTAGGTTTTAGAAGTTTACAAAAATTTGAGAAATATGTTTTGGTGGATTTTCCCATAAAAAATAACCTATTTAATTATACGGTAGGCTATGCTAGATTTGCTTCGGTTCCGTTGTTTTTCTCTTCTTTAACATTCTTTTTATGCTGTATGACCATAACCAAGCAAATTTGTTTGTGTTATTTAGCCTGCCAGTTAAAAGTAAGCATTTGCAGAGGAAATTATTGGCCACATCATGTTAACAAAATTCCAACAGAGTGGAAAATTGCAAATGTAGTTCCTATTTTCACGGAAGGAGAAAGTGGGAAAGCTGAAAACTATAGGCCAGTAAGTCTCACATTCTTAGTCTGTAAGGTACTCGAATCAATTATCAAACACATTGATTCAAGTTACTCAACATGGGTTCAGAAAAGGGCAATCGCGTCACACAAATCTCTTGGACTTTCTTAATTTCGATACAGAACAATTTGATCAGGGAAATCAGGTTGATGTATCATATCTTGACCTTAGTAAGACTTTTGACAAGGTACCCCATAAACGGTTAATGATGCAGCTTCAGGTCCACGGTGGTGCAGGTAGCATTCTAAAATGGATGGAGTTGTGGCTTTCCGATAGACAGCAAATAGTGATGCTAAATGGAACAAAGTCATCATTTCAAAATGTTCGTAGTGGAATCCCCCAGTGGTCAGTACTGTGGCCACTACTGTTCATTATATTTGTAAATAACATTGAAAGTTGGCATGAGCAGTAAGGTTTTGAAATCTCCGGATGATTTAAAGGTCTTTAGGATTACAGGTCACAATGAGCATATCTTGCTGCAGAAAGACTTAGACGAACTTGTGAAGTGGTCCAAAGAATGACAAATGAAATCTAATTTCGATAAGTGCAAAATCACACATGTAGGTAGGTAGCATATGAAGGCTCCATGCTTGATGGGTGGCCAAGTACTATTGGTGACTCAACAGGAGAAGGATTTTGGTGTTATTCTAAACACACAATTGTGGGCATCAGAACAGACCAAGGAAGCCAGGAAGAAGGGTATGAGAATGCTTGGGGAAATAAATAGGAATGCATCATACAGAAGTGAGGAAGTCATCAGGAAGCTATTATGTGCATATGTCGGGCCACATTTGGAATACTGCATTCAAACTTGGTCTCCTAGCTATGAAAAAGATTGTTGGCTTTTATAGAGAGTACAAAAGAAGGCTAAACAAATGGTTAGTGGCATAAGCAACCTGGCATATGAGGAAATGTTGCAGAAATTGAATATGCTTTCATTTAGATATAGAAGGGAGAGAGGAGATCTCATTGGGATCTTTAAATTTGTCCATGGTCTGGAGAAAGGATACATAAGGGAAATGTTTGAATTTAACAGTAATGATGCACTTAGAGATCATCAACTCAAAATTAAAGCTAGCCACATCAGGACAAGGTTAAGGCAGTCTTTTTTCAACAACATGGTAATAGAACACTGGAACCAGCTGCCAGAAACCATTGTCAGTAGCAGCACATTGAACATGTTTAAAAACAGGATAGATAATCATATGAATAGAGGGCTTGCTTTTCAGTATTCCAGGGAGGGATGATCGACGGATTTGGTGGGCAATTGGTTGAGTGCCCGTAGTGCAACCAAAAAGGGCACTTGTGGCTCATAGTTGCACTGATCCTTTATGTCTTTATGTCATACACATTGCATTGTAAAAAGATATGCCAATTATTCACAAACTACCTGAGAGCACAAATTTGTCCATTTCAGGTGGGAAGCACAATAACACCAAAATAATGGCCTTCAGTGGGATAGCATATGAGGCTTTGATTTAGATAATTTCATGAAAAATACTGTGAAACAAAAGAGCATAACATAACAAAACATAGCTTAACCTCCCTTTGCAGTAGCCATATCCCCCACCCCAAACACAAGTGTAAAAAAAATCGAACAAGATGATTGTTCTCAACTCTTTCCAACTAAAAAAAAATACTAAAACCTAACCTGCCCTAGCCTAACCTCATCTAAACCATCCTGCGTTAAAAAGTATCAACAAAAAAGGTGTTTTAAGTAAGTCTCAAATTTTGCAAGTAAAAGGCCTATGAACTGATATAGGTTAAGATATAGGTTAACCCATTTATTTTTTACTTTTCTCATGCACACCTTAAATGACAATAATACCAAATAAACCAACCCATCCTAACCCAGACAATGTCTTCCATTTGCTATGCAAGCTCATTTATCCCAGTTCCGTCTTCCATGGCATAGTGCCAGTCATGAACAAATGGTAATATAAAGACCTGATCCAATGGCTACGTAATTTTAAATAAACTAATGAAATTCATAATAATGTCATCAAGCCATAACGTGTTAAAATTTATAAAGAGCCATGATGGCCCATCTAGGGTAGGCCTCTAAAACTATCTGGTAGCAACAATAAGTGGTAATAATATAAGATCTAGAGCTTTTTCAGCTATCAAATTCGGTTCTATTGTTTTAAAAAGTGCTTTTTGATTCTTTAATTTTTTCTTCAGAATATCATGGTTATGAAGGTGACTAAGATTATGGGACCATTTATTTTCGATATTACTGAGAGAAAAAATTGAGTGAATTTGCGTTTCATTTTTTCTTTTGAGAGGCCCGACTAAAAACTCTAAACTAACCTAACCTGACCAAACCTACCCCATTTGTTTGCTTGATGGAGGAAAAAGCGTGTATTTTTCTTCTTTAAAGTCATAAAGTCATAAAGTGTTAAGGCTTAATAAGGGCCACAAGGGCCCATCTGGGTCAAGCCTGTCTAGAAGATATTAGAAAGTACATGTTCACACCTATCAATTCCAAACCCATGCAATCCCTCCACCTGTGCCTCCACAGCCAATCTCATCAGTATGACATCGCAAAGGAAGTTGCCAAATCCACTGCTAGGTACACCCCATATAGTACAACATAATACTAGCATAATGTTATACCCTATATAGCTAGTGAAAATACTCAATATCCCATGCATCACAAGTTAGAATTCAAAAACAACATTTTCCTGTCTAAAAAATTTATCCACCCTACTTTTAAAGACATTCAATGAGGGACTCCCCACTGCATCAGCAGGCAGCCTATTCCATTGGTCAACAACCCTTTGACTGAAGACCTGTTGTCGTTTAACTGTCCTGCACCTCATTTTGTCTAACCTGAATTGATGACCCCTATGGGATACTCTAAACTGCAGAGCATCATTCAAATTGACCTGATCTAGCCCTCTAACAATTTTGTACATTTCAATCATGTCTCCCTTAATCTCCTATACTTGAGTGAGTACATATCTAATGCATTAAGCCTTTCTCCATATTCTAAGTTACTTAATCCACTGACGAGTCTAGTGGCTTTGCGCTGGACTCTTTCTAACATATCTATATCCTTTTCTAGGTAGGGGCTCCATGCTTGTACAGAGTACTCCAAGTGGGGCCGCACATATGCTAAGTACAGCTTTTTCATGACTTCCCTGCTCTTATATTTCACACTTCTATTAATGAGTCCCAGCATTCTGAGTGCCCTATTTCTAGCTGAGATACATTGTTTTTCTGCTTTAAGGTCTTTTGAGACCAACACACCTAAGTCCCTTTCCTCTTCAATAACATCCAGTTCCCTCCCTCCCATTTTATAACTGAATGTCTCGCCTGCAGACCCTATATGCATAACCTTACACTTATCATAGTTGAAAGTCATCTGCCATTGATCAGCCCACTCTTTTAGGTCGTCCAAATCTAGTTGAATATTACTAGATTGATCTCTGCTGTTAGCCACTCCTACCAGCTTGATGTCATCAGCAAATTTGAACACTCTATTCCTCAGCCCTACTTCAATGTTGTTCACAAAGATGATAAAGAGGAGGGGCCCTAGAACAGAGCCCTGTGGCACTCCACTCAGAACATCTTTCCAACCAGATTTACATCCATTCAATACTACCCTTTGTTTCCTTCCCTGCAACCATGCTTCAATCCAATGTAGAACTTTTCCTACAATCCCATGTTGTTGTAATTGATGAATTAACCTTCCATGTGGAACTTTATCAAAAGCTTTGCTAAAGTCCAAGTACACAACATCCATCCTGCTTTCATTGTCTACTTCTTTGGTAACATACTCAATGAACTCCAATAGGTTAGTTAAACAAGACCTTTGAGATCGAAATCCATGTTGAGTATCCCTTAAAAGGTTGTGCCTATCAAGATGAATCTGAACATTCTGTTTAACCAGCTTTTCTAGTACTTTGCAAACTAATGAGGTCAAACTGACTGGCCTGTAGTTTCCTACACTCTTCCTATTTCCCTTTTGAAAATTGGTACTACACTTGCATTTCTCCAATCTTCAGGTACTTCTGAATACTCCATAGATCGCCTGAAAATGATACCTAGGGAGTTGCTAAAGCTTTAGCACACTCTACTAAGATCCTAGCATATATTTCATCTGGTCCGGAAGCTTTATTAGGTTTTATATTCTGCAACTGCTTCTCTACGGCTTCTGTAGTTATTGTAAGATCCTCCAGCATATCACCTGCTATGGCATGGCCTACAGATGTTCCTATTGTACCAGAATTATCTTTAGTGAAGACTGATGAGAATTGCTTGCTTAGGGATTCCACAATGTCGCAATCATCAACCACTATTTCCCCATCTACCTCCAGTGGTCCTACACTACACTTTTTAGCCTTAAATTTATAGAAGCTAAAGAATCTCTTAGCATTACCTGCTGAACATTCTCGAGCAAAGTTGATTTCAGCAAGTCTTTTAGATGCTCTAACACACCTCCTAACTTTATTTCTAGCTATTCTATATGATTCTAGGTTTAACCCAGAGTTAGTATCTTTTAGTTTCTTGAATGCTTGTTTCTTTGAGTCCAGTAATTGCTTAACTTCCCTAGTCAGCCACGAAGGGTGCTTAACCCTGTTTGATCTAATTTGCCTACTGGGAATGAACCTATCCTGACCCTGAAATAGCTTATCTTTTATCATTGTCCACATTTCATAAGCATCTAAGCCATTCAATATGACTTCCCAATTAATTTCACTTAGGAAGCTCCTGAACTCACTGTAATTCCCTTTTGTAAAATTCGGAATCAATGTTCTGTTGGTTGCTACCCTTCCAACATATAATGAGAAGCGTATAATGTTGTGGTCACTATTACCAAAGGTCTCTCCTACGTTAACATTTTGCACAAAATTTTCCTCATTAGTAAGCACTAGATCTAATATTTTATTTTCCCTTGTAGGCTCGTGTATCATTTGAAAGAAGAAATTGTCCTCAAAACAAGCCATGAAACATCTTTCTGATTTGCTTACACCTATTGTTTTGTTTCCCAATCCTGCTATGTTGAAATCCCCCAACAAAATAGTTCTCTCCTGTACTCTCCTACTTATCTCTTCCTGCATCAGCCTGTCAGTGTTTTCATTCTGGTCTGGAGGTCTATAGAATGTCCCAATCCTAAATTTTGTTCCATTCTTCAGAATTATATCTAACCACAAAGATTCTACTCCTGCACTATGTACTCCATCCTCTATGGAGTGACATTTCATTACTTGCCTAACATACAAGAGAATGCCACCTCCTATCCTTGCCTCTCTTTGATAGGCATGCATGTTGTAGCCTGTCAATTCAAATTCTTGCAAGTTGTCTCCAAACATGCTTTCGTTAACCCATGCTTCTGTTATGCACACCAAATCTAGCTGTTCAGACAACATATATGCATGCAGTTCCCCAATTTTGTTCCTAACACTTCTGGCATTGACATAAAAACATGATAAATTATTCCTTCCATTGCTTGCTATGCTTCTCTCTTTATCAGCTACATCCCCCATGTCCTGCCTAGTTTCCCTGTTTCCTGTTGAGAGCCTCCTCATACCTATTGCTGAGCAATTCCACTCCTCTCTTGCTCAGATGTAATCCATCTAAAGCAAACATCTCCGTCCTCCCCCAAAACTCCCCCACAAATCCAAGAACTGCACCCCAAGCTCCTTACAAATGTTGGCCACCCTGGTATTGAGCCCAATGGCCCTCGAATACCACTCCATGCTTGCATGGACCATAGGGAGGATGGATGTCACCACTCCTCTTTTCCTACTTCCTGCTAAACTACCTATCAAAGCCCTATAGGCTTTCATTGTTTCCTCTGTATTATTTTTTCCTACATCGTTAACTCCAACCTGCACAATTACCGTTGCACCCTCTCCACTTCCCCTCATTACTCCCTCCAGCCTATCCCTAACATCTTTCACCTGCGCTCCCGGGTAGCAAACACGCATCCGTCTGCTGGGGTTCTTGCTACAAAATGTTCGATCCATGTACCGAACCCTGGAATCCCCTATGACTAAAACCTCTCTCTCTCCATCTCTATCTTCAGCCATCTGGTCATCCCCACCTCCGTCCCTCTCATCATTACCTTCCCTCTCCTCCAGTGCATCAAACCTATTTTTAATTGGGACGCCCATGTCCACCTTCCTTAGCGCCAGTCGGGTGCTATGGCGCCTTGCCACCTTCCAACTGCCACCATCCCGGACCAAGCCATCCGAACTCCCATCAGTCCTCCGCTCGGGCACCCCAGTTGCCTGGCTGGCACCTCCCATGATGGGTCCCGCCACCAAACACTTCAAGCGCTCCACCTCCCCCGATAACATATCTAACCTCTTACTCAAGTCCCCAATGATTCCCACACACTTACAATTCCCACAGTCTCCTTCCATTTTTGTTGTTGTTTTTTTTTTCTTTCTACTCTTAGTACTAAGTCTAGTTACTGTAAGCTTGTAAGCCTACAAGTATCTACTGTAATATATCTACAGTAATACAGTAATATAGCCTATAAGTATCTACAATACACTATAATCCCGTATAATTACACTAGATATGAAGATACCTACTGTAATTTATGCCCACTATTTTAGTCCTAAAATCTATCTTAAACTTACACACCAATTTGACACAAACTTATTCACTACAGAAGCCTACACTATTTTAGTCCTAAAATCTATCTTAAACTTACACACCAATTTGACACAAACTTATTCACTACAGAAGCCTACACTATAGAATTATACACTCTAGAATTACACACTACAGAGCTCACACCACACAAATATACACCACTGAATCAAACACTGTAGTACCCGTCCACAACACCCAACAATCCTGCAGTTACACTAGGATATGAAGATATACCTAGTGTAATGCTATGCCTACTATCTTAGTCTTAAAATCTATCTTAAACTTAAACACCAAATTGACACAGCCAACACCCTTAGAACTTAACAAAATGGCGCTGGGCAGCCTCCCTGGGTTAATATAGCCTAATTTGCTGGTCAAAAATACTTATTTGATAAAAACTGTTGAAATATACGCTCAGAAGCAACCGCTAAATATCTATACACAATTTATCCCAGTACACCGTCCTTTTCCGCAACACTTAGCTCGTATGTAGTAGCCCCACCAAACACGTGTTTCCTCCTCAACGCCTGGCGGCAGACTGGGAACTTTGTACTACCTTAAACCACAATAATACCGAGAAGTTAAAAAAAAAATTACAATGTTTTTATTTGAATTTTATTATCCAGAAGTATCTTAGGTTAGGTTGGGTTAGGTTAGGGTAGGATGGGTTAGGCTCCTTTTTAATTGTGAGAATTTTCAGAAAATTAAATACTCCTCATTTTTGTCCCCTTCGAATATAGGTTGTGCAAGGTTAAATTAGGTTATGCTCCAATTTTCTCAAACATTTCCTTCTATGCTATGTTCAAGCCCTGTACTCAAAGCCCCTTTATGACATTATCTTGTTCACAACCTGAAAAGTAAGCCATTACAAAGGAAGTAGGTGGTTCTATCATCTTTAGGCACCTTCATAAACGTCTTATTCCAAAAAAAAAACTTTTAAAAACACCTCTTAAGATAAATTTACCATAAATTCTAAGCGGTACAATAAACCGAACAAAACGATAGTCTAAGAAATTAATTTTTAGCCCCACAAAATAAGCTGAAACTGGCATAGCCCCCCAAACTTCTCAGTATCCATAGCTGGATAATGACGCCATAAAATAATACTTAAGTTTGTTTGTCCAAGAGCAATACCACATGTGCCTTGCTAAGCCTGTCAATTATTATATGTTGTCAAGCTCAGGTGTGTTGGTTATTATTGTAGCTTGAGGGTGCATAACTGCGTAAGTCATATTGCGCCCGTATTTTAAGGGTATATGTAGCGAGGTTGGGAAGATGCTGACATAATTAGATTGATACCATGTGGAAATACATTTGGAATGAAGACACACCCACCTTGTACAGACTATGACTGGCTTGTGACTGGATTCAGAGGTTCTCTTGATCCCAGAGATACTTCTCCTTTTCACTTAAATCTTGCCGCACGACTGCACTGATCTGCACGCCATTGTATCCCAAACCAAAATAGCCGAAAGTTCGCAGTTGTTTCGTTAAGTAGCGCTAAGGTACTAATGTTCCCGCCATTTTTCCACGCTGCTCATTTAAACTACCCAGGTGCTAACTGTGAGCAACCATAGAGCGTTCAAACTCGCCCCAAAATAAGCGAACTGTAACAGTGCTAGATATAAACAGTTGAATTATTCTGGACTGCTTGACATAGCACTCATGGCTGCTAGGATCAAGCATCCTCATTCTTGCAGTCTAACATCTGCAGGCTATAATTATTCCCTTCCAGCCGAATAGTACATATGGTGCTTGCCATTGCTTCAATGGTGCTTGTTACTAGCATCCTTGGCGAACAGCGTTGGTGGAAGCAGCCATTTAGCATGCAATTAGCAGCAAAAGTGCTTATCATTTTGTACAGTGCAGATCGCCGCCAGTCATAATGTGGCGGCGTGTGGAACCATTCCCTGAGTGTTAATGGGCCACAGCGCGAAAGTTGCACACATATTTTCATATTTTAAACGATAGGCAATTTGCCTGGCATGAGTTCCACCACCATTGGAGTTGAGAACGACAGGTTTTCTCGATATTGTTTAAGAACATCATGCTTATGGGCGTTGAATGGAAATAATGCATCTACAACCGTGAATTTGTCCTCCACCATTTTGGCGTGGCAGAGCTGAAGTTGTTTAATATTGTTGAAGGGTGGACCTTTATTTTTTGTCGTGGCACCGTTCGGCGGGCCTACGTATCCTCTGGACAGCAACCGTCGGCACTTTACATGCATCGAGCCATACTAGAAGCTCAATAATGCCAGAAAGCTGCATGTCAAAAATGTCAAATGTTAAAGCTGCATGTCAAAATGGCAGTGTTAAATATGTATAAAAGTAGTCGAGTATGACACCAAAGGCAGCTGATTTTATGCCGCTTTATTTGAGATCACTGGAAATGAATTCGCTAAGGTAGAACACCTGACATACAGTTTAAAGGAATACCATGTGACAATAGGATACGGAAATACTGGAATCGAGTGCAAAACATGACATGGTTAGGTGCTCATGCTGGAATCAAGTGTGACAGTAGAAGGCACCTGATTTTATGTCAGTTTATTTGATGCCATTTGGAAATTATTGATGCCATTGGAAATTAGACCCAAATCTTGGAATTGTGAACAAAATTGACAGGCTTAGATATAAAGACATAAAGACGCAAAAGGTTAGTACCAACTATGAGCCAGAAGGGTCCTTCTTGGTTGCACTCTGTATGTACACTGAACCAGCTGCCCACCACATCTGTTAATCAGCCCTCCCTGTAATACTGAAAAGCAAGCCCTCTATTCTTATAATGATTGTCTATGCTGTTTTTAAAGATGTTCAATGTGCTGCTACTGACAATGTTTTCTGGCAGCTGGTTCCAGTGTTCTACTACCCTGTTAGTGAAGATGTTTGTATAAGGATGCTGGCATGTGAATGTGTGTGTGTGTGTGTGTGTGTGTGTGTGTGTGTGTGTGTGTGTGTGTGTGCGTGTGTCTGTGTGTGTGTGTGTGTGTGTGTTTGCACTTAACCATATATAAAATTGAAAACACCCAACCACTGGTTCCTCCCATATTCCATCCGGCATTTCCATGCTTAGCTGGGTGGAGTTGTGGGAGGAGCCAAAAGTAAAAAAAAACAAAAAACAAATCAGGAGTGCTCACCACCGTCCGGCCACAAACCAGCTGCTAAGATTATAGTTTAGACCCTAATTTCTTGTTGGGATGGATCCAGGGTCAGTCATATGCCTCCTTTGGATATGACTACTAACAGCATTCTTTATTATTAGTCTTACCGCTCTAATACCCGATGCTTTGTATGCCTATTTACATGTTTTCCATCTCTTATCTGGGAGTGCCGCGACTTTACTGTTTATTTTATGGTGTTAACGTAAGGTGCTTGCAATCGTTGGGTAAGGGGAGGGGACGCTCCTGGTCACCTGATCTTGGGTGGCGGACATTTAAAAATAAAAGAGAAAAAAGAAGAATATAGTCTGCCTTAACCTTGTTCTGCTGTAGTTAACTTTAATTTTGAATTTATGACCTCTAATTGCATCATTTCTGTTAAATTCAAACACTTCCCCAAGATATCCCCTCTCCAGACCATGGACAAATTTAAAGACCTCGATGAGATCTCCTCTCAGCCTTCTATATATAAGTGAAAACATATTCAATTTCTTCAATCTTTCCTCATATGCCAGGTTGCTTATGCCATTAGCTATTTTTGTAGCCCTCTTTTGTACTCTCTCTCTCTCTAAAAGCCAGCAATCTTTTTCATAGCTAGGAGACCAAGCTTGGATGCAGTATTCCAAATGTGGCCTGACATATCCACAGTAAAGCTTCCTGATGACTTCCTCCCTTCTGTATGATACATTCCTATTTATTGCCCCGAACATTCTCAGTGCCTTCTTCTTGGCTTCCTTGGTCTGATGCCCCCAATTTTGTGTTTAGAATAACACCTAAATCCTTCTCCTGTTCAGTCACCAATAGTACTTGGCAACCCATCAAGCATGGAGCCTTCATATGCTACCTACCTACATGTGTGATTTTGCACTTATCGAAATTAGATTTAACTTGCCATTCTTTGGACCACTTCACAAGTTCGTCTAAGTCTTTCTGCAGCAAGATGTGCTCATTGTGACCTGTAACCCTAAAGACCTTTAAATCATCCGCAAATTTCAAACATTGCTGCTTAGGCCACTTTCAATGTTGTTTACAAATATAATGAACAGTAGTGGCCCCAGTACTGACCCCTGGGGGACACCACTAAGAACATTTTGTCATAATGACTGTACCATTTAGCATCACTCTTTGCTGTCTATCTGAAAGCCACAACTCTATCCATTTTAAGATGCTACCTGCAATGCCATGGGCCTGAAGCTGTATCATTAACCGTTTGTGGGGTACCATGTCAAAGGCCTTACTAAAGTCAAGATATGCTACATCAATCTGATTTCCCTGACCAAATTGTTGTGTGGCGAAGTTAAACATTCCAAGAGATTTGTGAGACACGACCGTCCTTTCCTAAACCCATGTTGAGTATCTTGAATAAATCTGTTTCCTTCCAGATAACTACCTATTCTACCCTTGATAATTGATTGGAGTACCTTGCAGACTAGGGATGTGAGACTTACTGGCCTATAGTTTTCAACTTTCCCTCTTTCTCCTTTCTTGAAAATAGGTACTACATTTGCCCTTTTCCAATCGGTTGGAATTTCATTTTGTGAAACTGATCTACAAAATATTATACTAAGTGGAAATGCCAGTTCCTTTTCAGCTTCCCGCAATACCCTAACATAAACTTCATCAGGTCCTTCTGCCTTGTTTGGCTTTATTTTCCTGATATGATTGTAAACAACATCAATATCAATGAAATCAACATGATTTATCAGATCACATGTCACTGAACTAAGGTGTACGGTCGGCAGATTGGTCATATCTTCCAATGTAAACACTGATATAAACTGCTTGCTCAGCTCCTCAACCATCTGACTATCGTCACCCAATGTAGTCCCATTTATTTCCAATGGACCAATTGTGCTAGAAACTTTACTCAGCTTGTAGAAACTAAAGAACGTTTTACTGTCCCCATTACAGTTCCTAGCTAAATCCAGTTCTTTTGCTCGCTTTGCTGCTCTGGTTTTTTGCTTCACAGTGTCTCTAGCTTTTCGAGACGCCTTTAGATTAATGACATTTGAAGCGTATTTAAACACTCTTTAAACACTGTAGTTTTCTTTGCCTTAATTGCTTTTATCAAGTCTGGTGTAAGCCATGCTGGCTTTCCTACCCTTCTTTTACGTCTTTGCTTTTGGGGGACATGTCTAATCTGATTTTCCTTCACGTAAGATTTGAACTTTTCCCACATTTCATAGGCATTTAAATTGTATAATTTTTATTCCCAACTGATGGCACTTAAGGCCGCTCTCATGCAGTCAAAGTCTGCTCTGTTGAAATTTTGAACCATTACCAAATTATCCCTAATATTCTCCCCTACATGTGCCTTGAATCTAACTATGTTATGGTCACTTCTTCCCAGAGTGTCTCCTACAGATAAGTCTTGAACCAAGTCACTTAAATCCGAGAATACAAGGTCCAAGAAAGAGCCATGCTTGGTAGGCTCCGATACAAACCGGTGTAAGAACAGGTCCTCTTCAAGGCATTTCCTAAACATTTTTCATGATGTGGAGCCAACACCAACATTTTCATTTCCTTTTAGATTAAAGTCACCAAGAACATGATATGTATATATATGTAAGATAGGTATATAAGCAGTCGAGTATGGAATCGGAAGGCAGCTGATTTTATCCCGGTTTATTAGAAACTATCGAAAATTAATTCGTTAAAGTAGGACATCTCTGATTTACATTGTAAAGGAATGCAATATGATAATTTGGAACACAAATTCTGTAAAAGTGACAGGGTTAAACCTTCATGAAGATGTCCAAGATGATATAAAATGTAACACGTTCGGTTTTCGTTTAGTCAAAACATTGGGAGTTGTCAACACGTCACACAGAAGGTGCATGACACTTCTTTAGTACAAGATGTTGAATGGCCAATTGCTCCCATTTCACTTTAGGGCAAAGTGACAGGGTGAAACGATTTGATAATAAAGCGAACTACATCACAAGAGGGCTTGTTTTAATGTTGTTAAAATTTGACCATTTCCAATTATTTGCAACTTTTCTAGAAACTAGAATATTACATTAATCATAGCAAGCCCACCCTGGTGGTGTTCCTTCACAAACCCACCACTGGGTAGGTCCGGTCCACCGGTATTATATTCGCTCGTGACGCCTAACATTGTAATTTTAACTAGATAACTACCAAAATTACAAAAGCAAGAGCAAAAGGCCTGTATAGCTACCAACGTTCAACATTTCCGTCACTTATGGTGCATGAAGGCATCAATGGATGCAGAATTGCTTTTTTCTACGGAAAAGGATGAAACAAAATGTAATGATACATAACCAAATATATCCTGTATACTACACCATACTTCAGATTTATGATGAAAATACATCTATATTGGACTATTAAAATGTTGATTTTAAATTTGAATTGACCTTCTCACTCCCACATCCACATAACATCAAACGATGACCTGGATTGCATGGTTTACGGGTGCAGTCGGAGTTTGTTTTCACTGCCAGAAATGCCAGCAAGTACTCCTATAGCAAGAACAATAAGAAAACAAGAAAGTATGCCCAATTGCAGTGGTCCTGGGACCCGAGATCCATGACTGAACACTTGGACTAGATCCAAGTATGAGTCAGTTTGGAAGCCATGACAGATTTGAAGGATATTTTGTTTAGGGCGGAGTGTGAAAAACACCTCAGGGCTCTGCATGACTACTGCAGTCGGTGCGCCACTAAAAACCCTACAACCAACTAACCAACGGAAAACATCTCAATTTGGGTAAGACCTGGCAATGTTCGGGGGGAAGTTCCGGGAGTGTTGCAATGTTCATGAGAACACATGCCGGAAAATCCAGTGAGAAGTACAAGTGTAAGGCAGTTTTGATTCTGCAGCAGTTCCTGAGTTAGCGTCTCAGTTATTGGACACTCAGCTTACAGCCATAATCAATGTAAGTGGTACATTGTGGATTGTAGGAAGTAGATTATGTGTGTTGGTTGAATTTCATCAAAATTTCATGTAGATGAGGAGCTATGGTGTCACTTGGGTACCATGAGGCGGATTGCCAGAAAAGCGAACTAGTTCCTGCAGTACCGATTATGCACAGCAGCCTCAAATGGGATAGTTAGCCGCTATAATTTGAGCTACGGTTGAGCTAATTATCATCCATTTCCTTTGAATATTTTGTTAGCATACCTCTGGCGAAAACTCTGGGAAGCAAGCTGAATAGTTCCATTATCAAACGTCTGGCTTATCTACGGACGGATATATAAGTCCTTGTGGGGATTTTATCATTTCATTTTATCATATCTTGAAAAGAACACCGAAACACATCCACCGCAGTGTCGTGCGACCTTTGCTTAACGCCGCCATATCCATACGACCCATTCAAAGATTAATGTAGGTAATACGACACCACAGCAAGATACGTCTCCATTCACAAATTACTGATGCACTACATATGCCATCCGCATGTGGACGGCATATATAGCATACTGAAAAAGTCATGAGCTGACGAAAAGAATGCTACCATTTTAAAGATAACTTTATGTCGTCCTGCGTCGTGAGCGGACATAATACCGGTGGCGCCTCTGGTGGTGGGTTTGTGAAGAAACACCACCAGAGTGGGTTGGGTCTGATTAACGCTATGTTCCATTTTCTAGAGAAGGTGCATATTATTTCCAATTGTCAAATTTGAACAACATTGAAATAACCTCTCTTATGATGTATAGTTCATTGTATTATCACATCATTTTACCATGTCACTTTTCCCTTCATGTGAAATGAGAGCAATTGGCCACTCAACATCTTGTGATAAAAACGGTTCATACATTTTCCGTTTGATATGCTGACAATTTCCAACGATCTTAACTAAACTAAAATCGAGCGTGCTGCATTTTTGTACCATCTTGAATAACTTCCGTGAAAGTTTAACCCTGCTATTTTTGCACTCAGTTCCAAAATTTGTGTCCCAAATGATCACATTGTCCTTTAAGTTGTATATCACATATTCTACAGTACCGAATGAATTTCAAATAGTCTCAAAGAAACCAACATGAAATCAGCTGCCTTCTGATGCCATACACGATTACCTTTATAGATTATAACGCTGTCATTTTTGCACTCAATTCCAGGATTTGTGTCAGGAATTATTACATTATATTACTTTAAGATGTATATCAGATGTTCCATATTAAAGAATTAATTTTCAATGGTCTCAAATGAACGGCCATAAAAGCAGCTAAATTCTGATGCTATCCTCACATTCTTTTACACCCACTTAACCCTGTCATTTTTGCACTCGACTCCAGGATTTCTGTCTGGAATTATCACATTACTTTCATTATATTTGTATATCAGATGTTCTACCTGAACGAATTAATTTACAATGGTCCCAAAGAAACCGGAATACAGTTAGCTGCCTCCTGATGCCACATTTGACTACTTTTATAGATATCTAACCCGTCACTTTTTACTTCTTGACATGAAGCTTCCCGGCAATATTGAAGTTCGCCATGGCTCGATACACGTCAAGCGCCGACGGTTGCTGCCCAGCGGAACCGTAGGACCGCCGACCGGTGGCATGACAAAGATTAAAACTCACCCTTCAACTAGGAGCATCGGCTCTGTCACGCCAAACGTAGGATAAATTCATGATTGCAGATGCATTATTTGTTTTCAACACCCATAAGCGCAATATTCATAGACAACATCGAGAAAACCTGTCGGGCACTACTGTAATAGTGGCGGAAGTCATGTCAGGTACATCGCTTAGTGTTTCAAATCTGAAAAATCTGCCCGCAACTTTGGCGTTGGGACCCATTAACATTCAGGGAATAGTTTTCGCACCACCATATTATGAATGGCGGCGGGCGGTCGGGGACTGGCCGCGGGCCGGGGGCGTCGCCGCCGGCGGCCGGCCGTCTATGGTGGAAATAGTTTCAGAATGCAAAACGCAAAGTAACAATATGCGCAATATATCACTGTAAGTGGGAATGAAATTGACGTCTGAAGGCAAGCTAACTTTCATTAACGCAATTCGCACCATATTTTATGGAGACGTAATCTCATAAATTGGAACTAAATTCCTCGCGCACACACTAATGAGCACCCGGGCTCGCTTGTCGCGGACGCATGTTTCAGAGTTCTTGAAGGCCATCAAGAACCAGCCTATTTTATTTTATTTTTATTGGGGTCCCCCTGATGTCTACATTGACATTGCGTCTGACGCCTAACGTACCATTTCTACCTAAAAACCTATCCATTTTCCCTAGGAAGTGACGGGATGATTCTCCGTTGAAAAAAAAATAATGGTTTGCCTCACACACTCTAAAACGACTGGGAAAATCCCTAGATGTTCTTAGGATCACAAATCTAGGGAAATCTTCCCACCTTCCCAAGTGGTGGATATGTCCCTATATGTACCCAAGCTTGCACCTCATAGCACACTTTCAGCGTTCAAATTGCAGGCGATTACATCATTTCATTGATTATGAACTTAAGAACCTTATTTGTGAATCTCGAAAAGTCTTTCCGGGGAAAAGAGTAGACGGTCCATGTCCGGTGAGTTGGCTGCTCGTCGCTCTGTCTCGGTAGACGACGGCCTCAAGAGTTACTGTCAAGGCTGCTCTCACTGGAGCTAGTCATCCATTCTAATGCCAAATTGTTGATACCAAGCTACGTGAAGAGTGAAACAGCTAGGAGTATATTTTGATTAACTGTGAATTTCGGTGAATTATGGTATATCCACGGTATAATATATCCGTTATATGCACTAAAATAAAGGTGAATTATTGCACAGTGGGTATAACGGCAGATCCTTGGTGACTTCGTGATGGGCCCTTCTCATACACCAGAGACTGGCAGTTTAGAGCATGTAGAAGTACAATCGGAAACATCCCAAGGGAGAGGAACACAGGCGATGAATGAAATGGCAAAGGTGACTAGACAGCTGTGGACAGGAAAAAAAGATCAATTTCTTGAATGGAGGGTGAACTTTGTCTTTCCTCTAATTATGCCGAGCTACTGATAACATGTGCCCAGTTAATCTCAACCAGCAGCCCTGCCCTCCCTCCTTACTTCAGCAGCTGGTCAGCTGCTGCCAGCTGGCGGACTTGGCCGACTGCTGACCCGGCCAATCGTCGACCACTAACCTGTCTCAGTTCCGTCCGTATCCGTGTCGCTGTCAGGGCGACTGTGCAGCAGGGGCCGCAGACGTCGGTGTCGACGGTGCCGACGGCGCGGCGGCGAGTCACGAGCGACGTCCGTGCGCCGACCGTCGCCCCGCGATCGATATACGGCTGGTCGGCGCCACGCGCGGCACGTGACCCCCTTCCCCTGGGACGACCAACGCCACGCGCAGCACGTGACGCCCTTCCCCTGGGACGACCAACGCCACGCGCGGTACGTGACGCCCTCCCCCTGGGACGATCAACACCACGCGCGGCACGTGACGCCCTTCCCCTGGGACGATCAACACCACGCGCGGTACGTGACGCCCTTCCCCTGGGACGATCAACACCACGTGCGGCACGTGACGCCCTCCCCCTGGGACGATCAACACCACGCGCGGCACGTGACGCCCTTCCCCTGGGACGATCAACGCCACGCGCGGCACGTGACCCCCTTCCCCTGGGACGATCAATACCACGCGCGGCACGTGACCCCTTCCCTGGGACGATCAACGCCACGCGCGGCACGTGACGCCCTTCCCCTGGGACGATCAACACCACGCGCTGACAACACCACGCGCGGCACGTGACGCCCTTCCCCTGGGACGATCAACGCCACGCGCGGCACGTGACCCCCTTCCCCTGGGACGATCAACGCCACGCGCGGCACGTGACCCCCTTCCCCTGGGACGATCAACGCCACGCGCGGCACGTGACCCCCTTCCCCTGGGACGATCAATACCACGCGCGGCACGTGACCGCCCTTCCCCTGGGACGATCAACACCACGCGCGGTACGTGACCCCCTTCCCCTGCGACTATCAACGCCACGCGCGGCACGTGACGCCCTTCCCCTGGGACGATCAACGCCACGCGCGGCACGAGACGCCCTTCCCCTGGGACGACCAACACCACGCGCGGCACGTGACCCACTTCCCCTGGGACGATCAACACCACGCGCGGCACGTGACGCCCTTCCCCTGGGACGACCAACACCACGCGCGGTACGTGACCCCCTTCCCCTGGGACGACCAACACCACACGCGGCACGTGACCCCTTCCCCTGGGACGATCAACACCACGCGCTGCACGTGACGCCCTTCCCTTGGGACGACGAACATCATCCGCTGCGTTCAGATCAATTGAAGAGCGTCATCCGCCGCTTTTAGAGCGATCACGACCAATGTACCATAGGTGCGGTGGTTGTGACGAAACGCACGAGTTGCTGTAAATTATCTGCCACCAATTGCAGTGTGAAGTGGAACATTAACTTAATTAATTCAAATCGATGAATTAATTAACTTCTCCTTTACTGAATTACATCGTTCAACCTTTGACTGACCAACGCCGTCGCCATGTCACGGCTCTTGAAAGCAACCGCCGAATCAGAAGCTATTCTGCTTGTCCTTCCATTGAGCAGTTCCCCAGCGTCTGTCCCCATCGGGTAGCATCATTTGACATCCCGCAAGTAAGGTGTCGGAGCGCACACGACGTGAGCACCCACCCCATACATGTTTCAATCGTCTTTGTTGCACACGGAAAGAGCACCATTAATACGTCAACCAGAGCTAGACAGACGTGAAATTGGCAAGCTATAGCATAGAAAGTGGAAGGATACACCGAAACAAGATCAATTTTGGGATATTTGCTGTCTTACTCGATATTACGTTGGCTATCACATGCATGATAATGGCAATATAAGAAATTCGCATATTTACCAGCCTGCCAATCATTAGCGTATCGGGGGGGGGGACGGGGGCAAAAGGGGAAATTGCTTCTCTTCCTGGCGCCCATACGATTCCCACTTGGCCTCCTAAAAACCTATAGTTCACGAAAAGAAGCTTTGATGCCAGGACCGTGTACTCCTCAGCGCTCGGCGGTAACCAGACTGGCCCGGCCCATCTCACGCCCTCCCAGCTCAACTCGACACCTCCCGCGTTTCAGACACCCCCGATCGCTGATTGGCCCATCCCACACACGCCCCACCACGCCACGTATCCGGCCGGCCTGTCCAGGTCACGAGGTCGCCGCACTGGCTGACTCATCTGCCGGCATGCCAGTGCCACCTCGCATGCAACCTCACTACAAAACCCGTGTCGCGCAGCCCCATGCAAATACAACTGGGCCTTAGTAGTACACTGTAGGCAAACACACGAATCTGGTCCCTCCAAAAAACACTTGGTCCCGCAGAATATCTAGAGTTTTAAAGCATTTGGCTAGTCCTCATTGGACACCAATAGCTCTAAGGAACACACACAGGTGGAACATCAAGGTTTTCCTTGCGGCCATCTACAGATAATCCAGGGCTCTCAGCTTCTGGCATTGCACACTGAAAACATTTTTACCCGAGGACAGCGAGTGAACCCAAAGCCTGCAGGTACCCCTATCCGCAACACGTTTTGACCCTCAGTCGGCGGGTAGAATATACCCGTGAGTATCGGGTAATTGTACCCACGCACGGCGAGCTTGCTTTCGTATTTAACCTCCACAGCCGGGTAACTCCACCAAAAAAAAAACTTTCACAGCGGGTAATTTTACACGCTAACTGCGAGTTAACCTGCACCTTGCGAGTACCTCAATCCGCAACACGTTTTGACTCTCTGTAGTTGAGTAAATTTAACACGCTTACCGCAGTTTAATCTGCATATATCGAGTACCCTAATTCGCGGATAACTGTATACGGCGACAGCAGGTTAACCTGCATCCGTTGGATGCAACCGCCCGTAACACGCTTTGACTCCCTGTAGGATGGCTACCTCCACCTGTTGATTGTGGGTGCATCTTGCGACATTATGGCGCTGAAATCATGCCACTCAACATTATACCGAGTCACGCATCGAAATATCTATCACTAACATTCTCACCATGCACTGAAAACATTTTTACCTGAGGACTGCGAATTTACACGAATAGTGCGAATACGATGTGCATGGTTATGCCTCATGAGCGTATTAATGATCCCGGGTAAAATGATCACTCGCAGTCTTACTCGCCGTTCTTCAAATAATCCGCACTTCATTACAATGTACCCTTGTCACACGAGGACACTACCCGCCCCATTCGAGTAATGCCCGGTTCACATTTTTGCAATTCGGAGCGTCAAACATTCGTAAAACGAACTGATATCGAACGTCAAACACAAGATAGACGTCGTAAAACGAGCGGAAATACATCGGGAATAACGCACGCTGTTTCCAGGAATGAAAACGTTCGTTTTGCGGTTTCCTGCGAATCAATTATGACGCCAATGAGACCATTTTGACTGGTAAATTAATTTGTGAAAATGTGTGAATAGCATGCACTGGTAAATGCATTCGTGAAAGGTATGCAAACCGGCTAATGTGCAATGAATGACAGAGGTTTTAGTCAAATCACGAACTCTCCGTAGAAAATCATACATTCTCTGCGATCCATTTATATTGCATCATTGTTCAACAAGTGATGTTGAATGCTGTGGTAGCCTCAGTTCAGCCTTGTTCAGTTCAACTGGATAGCACAAATTGCAGAATATTACATGCTTTACGTATTTTTGTTTTGTTTGGCCATGAAGACTCTCAACAAAAATAGTTGAAATAGCATGTAAAGTGGTCAACAAGTGGCAAATGAAATGTAACTTTGATCAGTGCAAGATCTTGCATGTAAGTAGACAGCATACCAGGTATGCATGCTTGGTGGGTGATCAATTATTAGGTTGGACTAAGCAAAAAAAGGACTTGGGTGTTGTTGTGGGATATGCCAGACATAAAGATATAATGCAAAAGTGCAACATTGAGCCACATGGGCTCTTCTTGGTTGCATTTTGTAGACACCATCAGCTAGTTGCCCATGCTAAACCACAAGTCCTAACGTGCCGAACCATGAGTCTACAGACAAAATAGATGGGTTTACTTTGCAGCCTACCTTGGGACATCAACTTAAGTGCACCTTGACATAGTGAGGACCAAAATTAACATGTACATATTTCGATATGCATATCATGCACACATTAGAAAAGATAGCATCTGTAGTTGGCACTGGACATGCACAACCAATGCTTTTTGCTCTGAAAATTCCAATGAATTGGCATTTACAGCAATAGAAATTATGGACATGTTTTCACCATCATGCATGGCATGGCAAGCACAACTTGGCACCTGGCAGTGCCAAGCTGTGCTTGGAGTGTCAGAAAGTGTCAATGGTTTTTCATTGCTTATAATAGGCACTTAGAACTCACAGGGCCAATGATTTTCTGCATGGCTATGTTCTTCAGAGATACTTGCAAGATTTTGTCAGGGCTGCATGCACAACCCCATAATATTACTTTCCACCTTTCCATCTTGGGTGAACAAGCATGTGTTTTCAGTGCCAATGAAACACAAACACAACACAACATTGCATACAATTCCGCCTGAGACTATTTTCTAGTGCTCTCTACCACGTGGTCAAGAAGTGTGCTAGGAAATGCGATATTCTATCCACAACCAAATCAATGTTTCTCACCTGGTTATAGACAGCCAACACAACTTCGAATATCTCACGGCCACGCAATCACGCCAACAGAACGTTAAACGCTGAATCGGCGTTGAAAAGATAAACTGAATCTACCTTTTGGACCCCAGATTGACGTTCATTACGCGGCCTTGGCATGCCCCGGTGCACACTGTGCGACGCTCCTATCGCGTTAAACGTTCGTAAGACGCAGTTTTGACGGGCGCTTGAAATACGTTCGATTGCCGTTTGTTTAACGAAACGGCCTAAAAACGATGACTAAACACTCGGAAAGTGTCAAAAGAGCGCAGTGTGAACCGGGCTTGAACCATTCACCCCGCAAGGACGTCCCAAAATATCCGTTTTCAGCGATATTGTAGGATGCACGGCATCTCTTGTTCCGAGCATAAAATTATCCCGGTTTCTGCACCGTTTATGTTCGGGAAGCTTCTAAATGTCTGAGAGCCAATACAACAACATGCCCGACTGCCGAAGCTAAGCCCAATGTAACCAATTGCTTTTTAATTTAAGAATCAAACCTTCCAAATGAAAAAAAAAACCTAACATAGCCAAACCTAAGCCCTTTGTTTGCTTTCTTGAGGTAACATGTGTAAAACTTGTCCCATGAGCACCTTGAAGTACAATAATAATTTGCGGAAAATTTATCTTGCAAAAATTAGTCATCTTGCATGAATTATTCATCAATGTTTCATAAAATCGGTACATATGACATAGGACTATGACTATATGACATCGGACATATGACTACATATGTCCATTCTACAAAAACATAGCACACCACAGAAAAGGATTTAATGACAACCAAATCAATGTTTGGCCAAACAAAAACTATACATTGGCTGGCCCCAGAAATGCACTTGTTCATATACTAAGGATCCCAGTGTATAATAATATGCCAATTTATGTTCGTTGGGGGCTCAGACTCACTAAAAAATAGCTTGGGACACTGTTATTCGGGACAAAAAGCAGCAACAAAAATTATACATATGTCAACCAACTATTAAATTTAGTCATAGTTGGTAAAATTTAGAGAATGCCAATATCTTCCACTTTCCCTGCCAAACTTTCTTCCTACTTGTAGGGCTGGAGATATCTCACAAAGTCAGGGGATCTAAATTCATATTTTCAAGGCATATTTTCGTAAGATATATGGAAAATGGAAAACTAACATTATCAGGGTACCAAACCAGGGCGTCCAGATTCCATACGAACCTGGGTTGTCCAGGCATGGGCACGTGCCTACCAACTATGAGGAACGTGAACAATTATATGAGCCAAAAGATCAGACCGAACATTTGGTCAGATTAAGCCTGGTATGGAATTGGAACCAGTGGAACCAATACCAGTACAAATTGGATGAATTGGAAGACACAGAGCTGGTTCTGAGTCGCTCAGTGACGCCAAACAAAACTAATTCTCAGATTTGTTTTAATACTTTTCACAAGGTACTAACTCCTTGAATTTGGTAGCAAATGTTCCTAGTATTGCATACATTGTGTACCATAGACCAATTCTGCTCTAAAGCAGGTTGTTGGGAAAGAGGAGCTGAGAAGACAACATCAAAGCCCAGTCTTAGACCACCGTTCCTGAACGCTCTTAGTTGAGCAGAATTTCTTACCCCTCCTACCCATCTATACAGGTAGGAAACTTGCTCTTACCCCACAATTTCGCATAATCCCTTAACCCTCAGGTCTCTTCTGTCAGATCCTCACACCCTCACACCCCGTCTCGAGGGGAGGTCGATAGAGATCCCCCTAATCTCCAAACTTGCGTCGCACGAAAAAGAAATACGTGTCATGGGAAAGCGCTCGACGAGTAATGCCAGATACCACTCCCAAAATTTCCCATAAAAGTGACGTCACTAGGGCCCCAGAGTTTCGCGACTTACATTATGTTTATTGCTCTGGGTGTTTATTTTGAGGGAGATTTTAAAAAAAGCATTAGGAAAGGAAATCGTCTAGGGCCATACAATTTTTGACCACCCATTTGTTTTGTAATTTAGAAATTTTGAGCTTTCAAGTCTTCTTTAATATTCCTTTTCTAAGGTGTACAGCGGGCCAAAAAACGTTGTTCTAAGTAAACTTGCGCTAACTAAAATGCTTGCTTTACCCACAATCTTTTATTTGAACTCTAATAGGCAAATATGCAAAATTAGTCGGTAATCCAATTTTTGTTAAAATTACCAAATTCCTCTCGTACGTTTTGTTACATCCCTACAGATAAGCAAACGCTGAAAGTTTCTATAAAATATCTTTATCCGTTAAAGCATGACTACTGGTTGAACTTTCATGGAGGTGACCTCACTTGACTTTAACTAACTCGTTGACCCTACATGACCGGACTTGAAAATTTTGATACAACGTGCCAAATTGATGTGGGATTCCTCTAACGGTACAATGCATTTCACATAAACGCTTTGGTTCATCTTGCGAAGGCTGTATACCCTGCGCTTCGTATGAAACGAAAGTTTAAAATAGGAGGGTATTTAGCAGAGGCTTTCCTCACTCATACTTATGTCTTTCAGATTAGTGATAGAGCTATTCTAACTTGAATGTGCAAATCTTGACTTAAATTGTCACGATAATTACGAATCACCAATTAATATTTTAGGTCCACTTTTAATTTTGATTTTCCAACGGACAAGAGCATCGCCATGTACGGAAATAACAATTTTAAAAAATCGTTCAGCTATACTCAGTTTAAGCCATGCCTTAAGTGCCTTAGCGGGCAGACCGCCCCTGCATATATATATATATATATATATATATATATATATATATATATATATATATATATATATATGTGTGTGTGTGTGTGTGTGTGTGTGTGTGTGTGTGTGTGTGTGTGTGTGTGTGTGTGTGTGTGTGTGTGTGTGTGTGTGTGTGTGTGTGTGTGTGTGAGTGTGTGTGTATGTTTGTGTGCGTGCTTGTGCGTGTAGATGCATTTATCTCGTCGGTATTTTCTTCCCATCATCTACTAATATCAAACAACTTCGTTATTTAGCCGTCCATTTGGTGGGGCAGTATGTTGAGGACACTCAAAGGAAGGCAGCTCGAGAGGCAGCTCTGACAGCCTTTGTGGACGAGATGTATAGGCTATGTGTGGGAGACTCGCGCAACTTGGACCCCTTTCAAAAAGGCCCCTTTGCGAGGGTGCAGTTGGTGCGGGGCCTCTTCCAAGACGTACGGTGGAAATATGGGGATGGGACTTTCTTCCTAACGCGTCATCTAACACAGGACCGTCTTGAGGGGTTCTTCGGGCTGCTGCGAGTCGGTGTAGGATATAATCACAACCACACCAGCGGTGTGGTTGTGATTCAGCCAACCAGCCAGCGGAAGCCAAATCCCGTCTCTGACTTCTGAGCATTCTTATGTTGATTCGCCGCGGTGTAAACCCAGTAGGCTGTGACAGAACAGCCACCACCACCGCTGACCCGGCCTCTTGGGTGGCTGCTGCGGCCACCGAAGCCGCCGACCCAAAAGCTGCCTCTGTCGTGGGTGGCGGCGAGGAGGCCATCTCCACCACTGACATGTCATGGGCGGATCCAGGGTATGTTATGGTGGCACATTTCATTGGAGGAGCGAATTGGACGACCACTTCATGCGACTAATCCGCTGAGCGGTGAGGAGCTGAAGAGAACTTAAGCATATCTAATGGGGATTTTTCGTATCAGAGGGTCACCTATTCCCCTACAAGCCTTCTGCCAACTCGGAGTATTCGGGAAATGCGTCCTTTCCTAAGGAGGCTAAGCCCAAATACATCATGTTCCCCAATTGCGCAAAGAATTACGCCTATTAGGGGCGCACCCAAGAATTGTCTAGGAGACACTCTGTCTCTGGATTGGCGCCGTTTATTCGGAGGGGCACCTTTGGCTCGGAAATTTGTTCGGAGTGGGGGTTACACTTCAACACACTAAAGGATCGCATTTTCTCTCAGAGGGGTCACCTCTGGCTTGAAAGATAGGGGATACACTCGAGCACATTGAAGGGACGCCTATTCCATTGGAGATGTGCATCTGGCTGAACATTTAGAGCAGGGTACATTCAAGCGCACTGAATGGGCTACTTTTCTCCCACATGTGCGCATCTGGCTATTTTTTTTTTTTGACGGAGATGCAATCAAGCCTTTCCGGAGGGGTGACAATTTTCACGGAGACACCTGCTCCCAAAGCCGCCCACCCTGTTCCTGCTCCAGACGCCTATGGATGTACACACACTGGGCAAAGTCAGGGAAGGAGACGGTCGTCACTATAATTTCGTCTGGCTACGTGCCTGGCCCCCTGGCCTGACAGCATATGGGTGCCTCCCAAAGTTCATATTCCAGATCAGTATGCCGATGTCGATCAGTGTGTCCCAATGTCGGCATGACATTTATGAGATATCGAGCTCGCCCCTACATATGCGGACAGCGGGCCGACATCGGCATGCTTACTAGGTGGAGATGCAAATAACCCGAAAAAAAGAAGTTTCTGAAGGTAGTGTCTAGTTCCCTACTGTGTCGCCTTACCAGTTGATAATTTGGCCATGTCGCAAGGGAAAATCCTCGCCAGTGGAACATGTCACTCGTTAGTGATACCTTCGGACAATCTAGCCCACTCGTATTCACTCCACAACATTACTTGCGAATTTGCAATATCTTCCTTGGCCCAAGGCGTGTGTGTGTGTGAGTGAGTTTTGCCAGCCTGCCACCGTGTGGTGATATGTTACCGTGTGTGTGTGTGTGTGAGTTTTGCCAGCCTGCCACCGTGTGGTGATATCGGCTGGTTCCGGTTGAGAGAAGATGTGTAAGAGAGTGAGTAGCGTAGGGTAGGAGGATCAATCCGAGGTGGAGGTTTAGTAGAGTAGTCGAGCAGTGGTGAAGTAGCGGTGAGATGGTCTTGAAGAGTAGAGCTGAGGTAGTCCGGATCGATCGAAGGTGTATAGCTGGTGCAGTAGAGCTGTTTGAGGGCCGGAGATGATGAAGTCGAGAGAGAGAGTTAGTCCGGACGGTGCCACATTGGGGTATGGGGTGTAGTGGGGGGGGGGTCGGGTCATCGCCAGAAATGAACATTGCAAGGACATGAATATATATTTCTCTCTTTTTTTCTTTTCTTTTTGTAACGTATCTTTTTCTCTTTTTTCCCATTTTCCTGGTTTTGTTCATTTTCTCTTTCATTTTTTAAACATATCTTTTCATCTTTTTCCCATTTTTTCCTTTTTTTCACAATTCTTCCATATTGCGTGTAGTTTTGAGAAAGCGGAAGAGGTGTTCGTGTAATGCTGGATGGTCGTCGTTGAGGAGCGTGGTGAGGTTCAGTGGGATGTTGTTCGTGGCTGGCTTACACCAGACGTGATAAAAGCAATTAAGGCTAAGAAAACTGCATTTAGACTTTTTAAAGAAGCCTCAAATGTCGTAAATCTAAAGGCGTATCGAAAAACTAGAGACACTGTGAAGCAAAAACCAGAGCAGCAAAGCGAGCAAAAGAACTGGATTTAGCTAGAAACTGTAATGGGGACAGTAAAAAGTTCTTTAGTTTCTACAAGCTGAGTAAAGTTTCTAGCACAATTGGTCCACTGGAAGTAAACGGGACTACATTGGGTGAGGATAGTGAGATGGTTGAGGAGCTGAGCAAGCAGTTCAAATCAGTGTTTACATTGGAAGATATGACCAATCTGCCGACCATACCCCATAGTTCAGTGACATGGGATCTGACAAATGATGTTGATTTCATTGATAGTGATGTTGTTTACCATCATATCAGGAAAATAAAGCAAAATAAGGCAGCAGGACCTGATGAAATTTATGCTAGGGTGTTGCGGGAAACTGAAAAGGAACTGGCATTTCCACTTAGTATAATATTTTGTAGATCAGTTTCACATAATGAAATTCCAACCGATTGGAAAAGGGCAAATGTAGTTCCTATTTTCAGGAAAGGAGAAAGAGGGAAAGTTGAAAACTATAGGCCAATAAGTCTCACATCCCTAGTATGCAAGGTACTCGAATCAATTATCAAGGATAGAATAGTTAGTTATCTGGAAGGTAGCAGATTGATTCAAAATACTCAACATGGGTTTAGAAAAGGACGATCGTGTCTCACAAACCTCTTGGACTTTTTGAACTTCGCCACAGAACAATTTGATCAGGGAAATCAGGTTGATGTAGCATATCTTGACTTTAGTAAGGCCTTTGACAAGGTACCCCATAAACGGTTAATGATACAGCTTCAGTCCCATGGTATTGCAGGTAGCATCTTAAAATGGATAGAGTTGTGGCTTTCAGATAGACAGCAAAGAGTGATGCTAAATGGTACAAAGTCATCATGGCAAAATGTTCTTAGTGGAGTCCCCCAGGGGTCAGTACTAGGGCCATTACTGTTCATTATATTTGTAAATAACATTGAAAGTGGCCTAAGCAGTAAAGTTTTGAAATTTGCGGATGATTTGAAGGTCTTTAGAGCAATAACAGGTCAGGATGAGCATATCTCGCTGCAAAAAGACTTAGACGAACTTGTGAAGTGGTCCGAAGAATGGCAAATGAAATTTAACTTTGATAAGTGCAAAATCATGCATGTAGGTAAGCAGCATATGAAGGCTCCATACTTGATGGGTGGCCAAGTGCTATCAGCGACTCAACAGGAGAAGGATTTAGGTGTTATTCTAAACACAAAACTGGGAGCATCAGAACAGACCAAGGAAGCCAGGAAGAAGGCACTGAGAATGCTCGGGGCAATAAATAGGAATGTATCATACAGAAGTGAGGAAGTGATCAGGAGGCTTTACTGTGCATACGTCAGGCCACATTTGGAATACTGCATCCAACTTGGATGCAGTATTCCAAATGTGCTTGGACCAAGCTTGGATGATCCAAGCTTGGTCTCCTAGCTATGAAAAAGATTGTTGGCTTTTGGAGAGAGTACAAAAGAGGGCTACAAAAATGGTTAATGGCATAAGCAACCTGGCATATGAGGAAAGATTGAAGAAATTGAATATGTTTTCACTTAGATATAGAAGGCTGAGAGGAGATCTCATCGAGGTCTTTAAATTTGTCAATGGTCTGGAGAGGGGATACCTTGGGGAAATGTTTGAATTTAACAGAAATGATACAATTAGAGGTCATAAATTCAAAATTAAAGTTAACCACAGCAGAACAAGGTTAAGGCAAACTTTTTTCACCAACAGGGTAGTGGAACACTGGAACCAGCTGCCAGAAAACATCGTCAGTAGCAGCACATTGAACATCTTTAAAAACAGCATAGACAATCATTATAAGAATATAGGGCTTGCTTTTCAGTATTACAGGGAGGGCTGATTAACAGTTTTGGTGTGCAACTGGTTCAGTGTACAGAGTGCAACCAAGAAGGGCCCTTGTGGCTCATAGTTGCACTAATCTTTTATGTCTTTTTTATGTCTTTATGACTGTGGGTGTGTGGTGGCAGGTAGTGCATTGTGGTCGTGGCTGATTGAGTAGGAGGTATGAGTGTGTGAGTGCAGTGTGTCCTATGCGTAGTCGTGTTAGTGTCCGTTCTCTTAGTCTGGTGTTTTGGTTGATGGAGTGCCAGTGTTCGTGTTTGGGGTGTATTTCGTGTAGCTGTGTTGTTACTGTGTCCCATGTTTGTTGTATGTGTTTGTTGATGGCCCGTCGTATTGTGGGATTGTAGTCGGATTGTGAATAGGGGCATTGTGTGGTTTGTTTGAGTGTTGTGGCTATGTTTGCTTCTGTGTCTGCGTGTTCGTTGCCGTGTATGTTTGTGTGACTTGGGATCCAGAGAAGTGTTGGCCGTTGTGGTATGGTGAGTTGTTTGTGGATGCGTAGTATTTTGGGTATGAGGGGGTGATTGTATTTGGTGTGGGGTGTTATGCTCTGCAGTGCTGATTTTGCGTCTGTGTCTATGATGTTGTGTTCAATTTTGGTGTTGTAGATGGTGCAGTATGCCGAGAAGATTGCGAATAATTCTGCTGTGTATGTGGATGCTGTGTCGTGCAGACGGACGCGTAGGATGACCCGCGGCGGCGCTGCGTTGGTGTACAGCACCGCCGCTGCGCCCGTCTGCTGTGTATGTGATTTGGAGCCGTCTGTATATATGATGTTGTAGTTGACGTGCTGTGCTGTGAATTGTAGGAATAGTTGTTGTATTTCTGCGTGTGTGTATGGGTCTTTTTGCTTGTCAATGAGGAAGTGTGTGTTGGGTGTCGGCTGTTTCCACCATGCGATGGGTTGTGGGTGTGGTGTTGTCGTTGGGAGTGTTATGTCTAGTGTGTTAGCGTGTCGGTGTATGCGGCATCCTATTGTGGTTCGTAGTCGTGTGGAGTTCATGAGTTCGTGTCTGCGTGCTGTGCGGAGTTTTAGTGCCTGTGTGCATGGGTGTTGTTTCGTGAGTTGTGTTTTGTAGTGGTATCTAAGTAGTGCTTATGTACGTCTGTGCTGTAATTCTGGGATGTGATTGTATATGTGAAGAGAGTGAGAAGGTGAGGTCGTGAAGGCTCCTGTGACTATTTGAAGAGATCGTCGTTGAATAGAATCTATAATTTTGAGGTTTGATTTAGCTGCGTTCTCAAAGAGTGGGGATCCGCATTCCAGAATTGGCCGAATGAGTGATTTGTAAAGGGTCAGAAGTGTGTTTCGGTCGGATCCCCAGTGTGTGCCAGAAAGTGCTCGTAGTATGTTGATTCTTTTTGAGGCGCGTTTTTGTAAGTTTAGGAAGTGTGGCCGAAAAGTTAGTTGTTTGTCTAATGTGATACCGATAAATTTTGTTGTGGTGACAAAGGGAATGGGTGAATTGTTTATTTTTAGGGGTCGTAGGTTTGTGTCTCTGTTGTAGCCGAAAATCATACATTTGGATTTGAGTGGTGCTATTTGGAGGTTTAGTGTGGCGAGTTTGTCGTTGAGTTCTGTTATTGCGTGTTGTAATACTGTTAGTGCGTGTGCTGGTGCTTTTGTTGATGTCCATAGTACTATATCGTCGGCGTAGACTGCAATTTTGGTCGAAAAGTTGTCGGTGACCGCGGAAGTTAGGGCTAAAGTGAAGAGTAGGGGACTGAGGACTGAGCCTTGCATTAAACCGGTGGTGGGGAATTTGGTGTCTGAGGTGTGGGGCCCAATTTTTACTTGAAAAGATCTGTTGAGTAGATAGAAATTGAGGTAGTGCATCAGTCTGCCTTGTATGTCGATGTTGTGTAAGTGTTGTAATAGTGTTATGTTGATGGTATCATAGGCTTGTTTTAGATCCAGGAAGACGGCGGTCGTGGAGTGTTACCTGGCCGCCGCTTCCTGGATGTTTGTGATCAGGTAGGTGAGGTTGTCTAAACATGATCGATTGGGAAGGAAGCCTGATTGAATAGGAGAGATTAAGTGCTGTGTTTGAATGATATAGATGAGGTGTTTTTTAACAAGACGTTCGAATAGTTTGTGAAAGCAGCTAGTGAGGGCAATAGGGCGATAGGAGGTGCAAAGAGTTGAGTCGGTGTTTGGTTTAGGTATAGGTAGGAGAGAGGCGTGTAGCCAGGATTGTGGGTATGTATGTGTGGTCCATGCGGTGTTGTAGGTGTTGAGTAGTGTGTGTAGTGCTGATGTTGGTAGGTGTTTGAAGAAAGAGTAGTGAATGTTGTCCGATCCTACAGATGTGTTACCTGTCTGTGTGATTGCTAGTTGTAATTCTGTAAGTGTAAATTTAGTGTTGTAGAGGTGTGTGCGTGTGTGTCTGGTTGGGTGTTGGGGGCCAGTGTAGATGATCTAAGATGGTAGTGGTCTGCGAATATGTTTGCTATTGTTTGGGGGTCAGTTGTGATGTTGTTGTTGTGTCTAAGTGTGATGGCTTTGATTGGGGGTCGGTGTCGGTGTTGAAATGTTTTCAAAAGTGTCAAAATTTCGTCTAGAGGTGTAAATCTATTAAATTTAGTGCTGAATGCGTTCCAAGAAGCCTTTTTTGCGTTTTTGATGATAGTCTTCCATTGTGTTCTGAGTTGTTTATATGTTGCTAGTGTGTCTGGTGTGCGGTGTCTTTCGTGCCTATGGCGTGCATGATTCCTCGCGCGGATCGCCTGGTGGCAGTCATCATTCCACCAGGGAGCCGCGCGAGGTTTGTGTTGACGTCGTGGTTTTGCTTGTGGTATGTGTTGGTGTGCTGTGGTGATGAGTATGTCTGCGAATTGTTCTGGTGATAATTGGGGTCTGTGGGCTGTTTGGATTGCTAAGGATTCTGAGAAAGGGTTCCAGGATGCTTTTTTGAGGTTCCATCGGCCTGGCTGAGGATTGGGTGGGTCGGTGGTCGGGATTTGGTCAAAGGTAATGGTGATGGGTGCGTGGTCGCTAAAGTGTGGATCAGGGTCGGATGTCCAGGACAGTGTGAGGGCTATGCGGGAAGAGGCAAGGATGACGTCTGGGGTTGTAGGCGGGAGGGAGCTGATAGGTACTAGGTAGGTTGGTGAGCCGGTGTTGAGTATTGTGAGATTATGCTGTGTAGCTATTGCGGTGAGTATGTGTGCTCTGTGATCAGGTTGTGTTGTGCGGGTGTCCCATAGGGGGTGGTGTGAGTTGAAATCTCCGGTGAGAATAACAGGTGTGCGAATTTGGCGAAGTGCTTTATTTAATTCCGAAAGTGTTTCTGTGTTCCGCGAGGGTGGATCGTAGATGTTGATGAGTGTGTAAGCTACGTTGTGTACATGAATTTCAGTTAGTAGTATGTCTGCCGTGGTGTCGAAATGTATCAGGCGGTGAGGGGTCGTGTTCCTAATGTATGTGCATACACCGCCTGATCTGTGTGGGTTGTGTGTGTCCTATCTGTGTATAGTGTATTGAGGAATGTGAAAGTGATATGGGTCGTGGGGTTTCATGTGTGTTTCTTGAATGCATAGTGCTACAGGGTTTGTTTGTAGTGCATAATGTTTAAATTCAGGCCAGTGTCCAATGAGTCCATGTGTGTTCCATTGTATTATTTTGTTCATTGTTTGTATGTGTTAGCGCGGGTGAGTGGGCGTTTAGGTGATGGTTGTTGTTTGGTTGTGCTCTTGGTTGGCCTGCGTGATTGAGAAGTTGGTGTCATCGCGTTTGGGGGGGTCGTGCTGTCTGAGTCGGTTGCTCTGTGTTCTCGTTCCGTCTGCTCCTCCGAGTGGCCGTAGCGTTGACAATGCTTACAGCGCCGCGGGAGGGGTGCGCGAGGTGTTACGGGGTACCGTAGGTGCCCCGCTTTGATGTGTGCTGGTGGTGTCCTCGTGGTGAGTATCAGTAGATGGTTTGTTGTGAAACCCGGTCTCGGGGGCGGCCGGTACACGGCGGAGACAGCCTGGTCCCCAAGCTTGAGGGCCAGCGTCTCCGCCGGTATACCGGCCAGCTCCCGGGCCAGGATAGTCCCCTGGCTGTTGCTGAGGTATGTTGCAGGTGTGATCGTGATAGGTGTGTTTTTGATCTTTTTGATTCTGGTTAGTAGGTGACCGTCAGTTGAATCGTTTGCCTGTATCAGGAGCGCCCCGGATCTGAGTGTTTTGGCGTGTAGGGGCGCCCCTGTGTATTGGGAGATTTCTCCCTCCACCATCCAGGGGTCCAGGGAGCTCATTGGCTCCCCGTCCCCCGGCGGCGGATGAAAAATATCCCGTGGGTGTTGGATTGGTGGTGATCATGTTCGTGTTGGTGCTGGTAGAGTTTTGCTGTCTTGTGGTGTTGGAAAAAGATTGTAGCTGGCAGGTGCGTGAGACACTGTACACTTGACAAAATTGGCGGAGGGTAAAGAAGGGCGTGAAGAGAGCCCGACAGGTGTTCGGGGGAGGCAGGTACAGAGGGGGCAGATAAAGACGAAGAGTACACAAATAAATCAGAAACTGTGCTTGAAGGGAGCACGAATAGACAGATCAGATAAAGATCGTGCAGAGGGCACTAGAGGGAAGATCGGGTGGGGGTTGGGGGGTTCCTGGGTGGGGGGAGTGGCAGCACCGCCGGAATAACCTTGTAGTAGTGCTGGCTTGAAGGTAGGTGTAGCTGAAGTATAGATGAAAGCACTGTACTGAATCACTGAAGAGGTCTTGTAGAGGTAGATGTAGAGAAGTTGTCGGGCGCGTAGATGCAGGTGGAAAGCTTGTAGATGATGGTGTAGCGCTAGGTGGTAGAGAAGGCTGAGAAGTAGATCCAGAAGCTTGAAGTTGAAGGTAGCTGAAAATAGGTTAGCGGAGCGGGAAGGTAGTGTTTGTATGTAGAGGTTGGGTTTGGATCGGTGCTTGTGTTCTCTGGCAGTGGGTATACGTGGGTGTTGGTGTAGGTGGTGGGTGGCAGGTGCCAGGTGGCAGGTGCTGGTGGCTGGTGGCTGGTGGCAGGTGGCTGTTGGCAATCTTCTGGCTCCCGTCCGCGCGATGGCAGCAGCTGGCGTCGTCATCCTCGTCGTCCTCTCCGTCCTCTTCCTCGTCTTCCTCGTCCGAATGCAAACTCGCGTGCTTCGGTAGCGTGGAATATCGCTTCTCCCCGTGCAGACGTGCAAAACCAGAAAATATAGGGTATGATGGCACATTCGTGGCACGGATGTTACCCAAGGCGATATATCCGAGGTGGCGTCATCCCTACTGCCAAGCTTTCTGCGCAGGTCCTTATATGACGTCATCAAGGGTACCACTTCCTACGGGCCAAGCCGCTAACACGCTGTCGAATATACGCAGCGTATGCATAGTACGGGGGATAAAATGAAGATTTAACAGGTGCAGGTGCAAAACTTAGAGCGTCATAGTCCCGGAAGGGATCTCCAATACTTTTTATACACATATTATACCCGGAAGAACGTACAAAGCGAGGTAGGACAGGTCAAATATGGCAGAGAATTAGCATCTTACCGCGGCGAAACGCAGTAAGGACGTATCTGAAGTGTGGCCGTCGCCATGATGGAATAAGGTGGAGAGGGGGATCGAGTCCCTTAATGTACATCAAATTTAGCATTGGGCTTATGGTGCTGCATGCCAAAATTAATTGACCGCAAGGCCTTTCAACCCCTCTATATGCGGCAGTGCCCCTGATATAGGAGGCAGGGAAGGGGCCAATCGTTTCTTTTTTAAGATCAACAGGACCATAGGGAGCACGTGAGAGGCAGCCATTCCTTTTATGGGGGCATCTGTGAACCTCCGTTCCAGCTCAGCAACATGGGTGGAACTTCCAGAAAACGATTTGGGAGAGCAATGCCTGGAGGTAACAGGAAGGCCTATGGATTGGGGGAGGTGGGCTCACACCAGTCGTAAGCGGGGGTTGACCCATCCCAAAAGTATGTAAAATTTTACTCTAGTTCGGAGGTTACATTCGACGGATGGACTGGAAAGCGGTCAGACATGGGGTGCTAAAAGCGGTCAGGCATGTATTGGCGGCATTCCCTAACAATGCGTTCAGAACTAGATCTGGATGATTCAAAACACTTCTACACGTCCGCGTAGTCGACCTAGTCGGCTTATGTGCTGTTTCCGATTCAGAGCATGAATGAAGGATCACAATCGAAGTTCGTGGAGCAGAGACTTTGCATGTCGTTCTTTCAAACCAATGATCATAGGCCCCATGAGCAACAATGAAATGCCATACGTCACACCTGTTTCATAGCAGTACCAGAGCCGGTAGCAGTGTCAAGTGCCGCGAGGACGGGCGCAGCTTGTCTGCCCCTGGTCACAGCGGCAGCAGCAAAACACACCAGCAGTACAGTGGGACCGGGCGATACGACGGCAGAGTCAAGTGCCGCCAGGACGGGCCGACACAGGGAGCGCCGCCAACCGGTCAGTGGTCACAGTGGCAGCAGCAAAACACGCCAACAAAACGGCAGGATCGGGCGGCATGAAACCAATGCAAAGTGCCGCCAGAACGGGAACACAGGAGGCGCCGCCAGTCCGCCCCTGGTCACGGTGGCGACAATAAACACGGTTACAAAGGGCAGAACCGAGCGACACGACACGACACACAGCAGAGACGGTGACACATGGCCGGCAGTGTGAGGATGGACATCCTATCGCTGCCTGGTGACATGATGGCGGACCTGCCTAGATGCCTGCCCCTGCGCTCTGCCGAGCAGAGTTCTTGCGCAACCAGCCAATGCGCACATGCAGCCTAACTCGAGTCAGCCTCTGTCTCACACAACTAGCCACACTCCTAGCTTCGGCTCCCGGCTACTAATGACGCCCACCCCGGGTGTCACGATGCTGGTGTCGCCTGTGTAGGTTGAGTCCATGATGAAGCAGACATCATAATTGAACTGGTTTGGCATCGCCCTCTACCACGTATGTGGCATGCAGCGCCCGCCGCGACCGATGGTGATTGACCAAGAGCTGGACACAACGGCCAGGAGCGCCTCCGGTGCTTCAGACGTCGGACAGCCAAGCGATGTATTGACGCCTCATTTTGTAGGCGACGAAGCCGGCAATGACGGCAAGGCCGTCCTGCTCCAGTCCCAGTTTGCTGATGATGGTCGTGTTAAAATTCATGTGAATAGAAGTGTCATCAAACTAATTGAACTGGTTCTTTATTTAGCTATACAAAGATAAGATATGAAGATAAGGTAAGCAGCATATGATGGCTCCATATTTGATGGCGGTGGCCAAGTTCTATCGGTGACTCAGCAGGAGGACTTTGGTGCTATTCTGAACACAAGATTGGGGACATCAGAACAGACGAAAGAATCCAGGAAGAAGGCACTGAGAATGCTTGGGGCAATATATAGGAATGTATCATACATAAGTGAGGAAGTCATCAGGAAGCTTTACTGTGCATGTCAGGCCACATTTGGAATACTGTGTCCAAGCTTTGGCTCCTAGTTATGAAAAAGATTGTTCGCTTTTAGAGAGTACAAAATATGGCTACAAAAATGGTTCATAAGCAACCTGGCATATGAGGAAAGATTGAAGAAATTGAACATATTTTCACTTAGATATAGAAAGTTGAGAGGAGCACTCATTGAGGTCTTTAAATGTGTTCATGGTCAGGAGGATGGATATATTAGGTAAATATTTTAATCTAACAGAAATGATGCACTTGAAGATCATCAATTCAAAATTAAAGTTAACCACAGCAGGACAAGGTTAAGACAGTCTTTCTTCACCAACAGAGTAATAGAACATCGGAACGAGATGCCAAAAACCATTGTCAGTAGCAGCACATTGAGCATCTTTAAAAACACCATGGGTAATTATAAGAAGAATAGAGGGCTTCCTTTTCAGTATTCCAGGGAGGGCTGATCGACGGATTTGGTGGGCAACTGGTTGAGTGTTCAGAGTGTAACCAACAAGGGCCCTTGTGGCTCATAGTCACATGATCTTCTGTGTCTTGATGTCTAAGATGCTCAAAAATGTAGTTAGCATTCCAGACAAGCATGATGCAACACTCCATACCATACAGATCTGATAGGCAGGCGAATTCATGGAATGACACCAGAAAAGACAGGTGTTGACACTGGGGCGGGGATGGCCGGGTGGTTAAGGTGTCGGGCTATGGGTACCAAAGGTCCCGGGTCCGATTCTAGCGCCACTCAGGATATCTCCAAACCCCGCGGCCCAACGGAGAAACAGTGTGGGCGGCGCCATTAACCGTGAATGTGCATAAAGTGTGTCGTGAGCCAACCAATAAAAAAAGAAGAAAAAAAGGTGTTGACACTGACATTATTTTCAGCTGTACCCGTGGCTATGATCATAATCATCAGAGGTAAAGTGGTTGGAACAAATGGATGGGCTGATTGGATGAACTCCATCAGATCCTTTTCACTGTCAACAAGGTCTAATATGCATTTTCATCTCTTGGAAACATAAGCATGTTGGTTTACAATCTATTCTTTCCATATCTTTCTTCCAGATGATAAAGACACACCACAACAGAACACTATACAATACAACTAAAACTAAATCGCACGTACATCGAACACAAGGTGCGACAGACATAAAACCAAGCACAACACAAACCTACGAGGGAGCTATGTAAACAACTGCGCTATTTATGACTCAACTGCGCCATCTAAGAATTTGAGAAAATGAGTGCCCCTAAAACGCTGCATTCGTGATAGTCGTCGCCTAATTCTCAGCCAAACTGAGAATGATAAAATAACAGCTCAACACGATTCCAAAAGCACAGACGTGATATTATAGGATTTAGAAAATGAGTTGAATTGAAAATATTACCATTTTAACATGCATGAAACCATTAAAACGACCCAAAAGTGGAACCCCAGATGACGTCATTTGTACCAGTCGAGCCGACACGCAGGAAGGCATGGGGATGACAGGGGCCTGCCTTGGCCTGCACATCGCTTCAAAGGTGCGTCGCCATCTTAAAAAAACGTACAGTACGGGGTTGGACACCTTGTTTTCAGTTCGCATATTCCCAACAGAATCCACGAAATCGGGCGTGGATTCTGCTGGGAATTCGCGAATATTCCCAGTGAATTCGTTAATATTCGTGAATAATGGACAAAGAACGACACATGACGTCAGAGTCCATGGAATTGGTGGGCGGAGCGTGACAAAGCGTGAGTAGAAGCGTGAGTAGAATCCCGTTAATCCCTCCATTACTTTCTCGCAAAATACCATTTTTCCTTCATAGGTCTTTTGGATTGCACACGATTATCTTTGATGGCAAGTGCACATTAATTATAAGCACGTTTATTCCCTCCATTACTTTCTCGCCGAATACCATTTTTCCTTCATATGTCTTTTGGATGGCACACGATTATCTTTGATGGTAGATGCACATTAATTAAAAACACGTAATCCCAAATATATTCCATTTCTGTACAGGAAATGGATGTATTTTTCACATCAAGAACGGTTTGATCTCAAAAACGTCTCATGTTGGTGCTTAGGTTCCTCAAAGTGTGAGCACCAAAATTGAAGGAGGGTCTACTTCGTCCGTTACGGTAACCTTATGAAGAAAAAACTTTATCCCTTGAGTGGACGTATATGACGTTCGGCTTCCAAACCTCTTTGGTGGGAGCAGGATTTTTTTCTACCACCCCTGCAAATGGCCTTTGGTGGATCATGTTTGATTGCAGGGTTGGTCAAAATGCGCAGGCCACAATTTAGGTGGGTGCATCACAGGGTGAGTACAGGGGCAGGGACCACATTGGTGGATCTAAGGGGAAGGTGTGGACAGACAAATTATTAAAAGGAATATACCTTCCACAATCCACAATAACGTGAACGTAAATCTGTGCGACTGCCATCGCCTATGCGGCACATTCGGTTACATATCTGGTGCAAACCACCAGAAAGTAAAAGTATATCGTAGGCATCTTGGTCATTTTATCTCTGACTGGACGCTGTCATCTAATATTATGTATATTTTCCGAAGCATTCAAACTAGATTAAGTGCAATAAAATGAAGGTAAAATATAATGAAAATTCATGCCATGTGTGAGCAGTGTTCTTGCACCTCCTAAATTGACCCCATCAATTTAGATATTGCAATTTGGGTCTCTCACATGGTAAGTTTTGTGCATGCACTACCTCAATGGAGTAAGAAGGGCAGGATAGGTCACAGTGGTAGTTCTTCATTATGTGAGATAGAACCTATACCAAGAGCATCCAACATAAGCAACATAGTACATGTCTTAACACTGAATCAACATCTGTCAAAAGAAGAATCTATGCTGGTCTCTCAATGTGTAGGAACAGAGTGGGGAAACTTACATTCCGGGTTTGGAGCAGGGTGGAAACTTACTTTCCAGGTTTCGAATCAGAGTGCAAACAGATCTCTTCCAGAGTACATTTTCATGGACATATTATTTTTCATGCATGATATCTATTTGCTGGTAACCAACAGGAAAATCATATGTACCTAGTCAGTACCTACATAATATGCATAAGTAATACACATCGTTTTTGGTCACATCAAAGCATAGAATCAAAGTGAACAATGGATGGCAATGCAAGACAGGGAGTTGTGATGATCAGCTTAGCTTTGTCTCTCATGACTCATGCGATACAGACTGGACACCAACACTTTGCATGTGACAGTTGGAAGGCAAGGGATCAGCCAAGGTCTTGTGTTTGCAGTATGGCACTGTTAAACATGTGTTCAAAGTTGCTAATGGTTAGACATCATTTAAAAAATACCTTGCATTGATTGGTTGAGACAGTTTTCAGAACAGAAAATGCTAATGAAGCAAAGTTTGATTGGTGGCCTCCAGGACTCTGGAAGTTGTCTCTTAAAACAGTCAGTTTTTTCCCACTATAGGGTGGCTCAAAAGCAGGTTTCTGGAGATGCTCTGCCCAAATTTGTAGCAACCGGAGGCCACTATTCAGTGAGCAGGCACAAGGTTTTGTGCATTGTGGTTGGCAATTTTGCTGGTTGTGTGGTGTGGTATGTGTTCGGGTGTTGTCTGTGTGCTTGATGGTATGAAAAGTGGCTAGTTTATTTGGTAATCATAAGTATAACATGTTTGATGGATGTTTTACTCAATCTTGTATTAGTTTCTAGTGGTATTTTTGTTCCTTCTGCATGTCTGTGTTGGAGTACACAGAATGTACACAGTAAACATGTGGAGCCCATTCTATCTAGTATGAATCCAGAGTGCAAAAATGTTTTAAGAGATGAAATCTCTTAGAGAAGAAGTGCCTTAATTCCCACCCTGGTTTGGAGTCAGAGTGTAAGCAGATTTCTCCCAGAGTAAATTTTCAGGGACATTATTTTTTATGCATGCAACCTATTTGCAGGTAACAGATGGAAAATAATATGTACCTAGTCAGTACCTACGTAATATGCATAAGTAATACACCTCATCATTTTTGGTCACATGAAAACATAGAAACAAAGAAGTGAACAATGAACTGCACTGCAAGACAGGGAGTTGTGATGATCAGCTCAGCTTGGTCTATCATAACTCACAGGAGCAATGAACTTTCTTTTCACTGTTGGTCTCAGTACAAGGCTAGCCAAATGAAAAACAAACACAAATAGTTCATGCTTCACCCTCAGCTAAGAGTGCACATCTACCTACCTACTCAGCCAATCCCATCCTATGTGATATAGACCCAACACCATACTGCACACACCACAGTCAGATATGATAGTGGTGCACGAAGCAAAGGATCAGTCAAGGTCTTGTGTTTGCAGTACAACACTGTTAAACATGTGTTCAAAGTTGCTAATGGTTATGACATCATTTAAAAAATACCTTTGCATCTATTCGTTGAAAGACAGTTTTCAGAACAGAAAATGCTAGCAAAACAAGTTCCGATCTGCAGCCTCTGGAACTCCGGAAGACATGTCTTAAAACTGTCAGTTTTTCCCACTATAGGGTGGCTTGAAGACAGGTTTTCCAGAGACGCATCAGCCGAATTTGTAGAGACTGGAGGCCACTGTTCAGTGTGCAGGCACTAGGTTTGGCATGTTGTCAGCATTTTGGTTGGTTGTGGTTTGGTGTGGTGTGTGCTTGATGGTATGAAAAGTGGCTAGTTTGTTTAGTAATTGTCAGAATAACATGTTTCTTGGATTTTTCTTCAATCTTGTATTAGTTTTTTTAGTGGTATTTTTGTTCCTTCTGCACATTTGTGTCAAAGTACATGTGGAGCCCATTCTATCCAGTATGAACCTGGAGTGCAAAAATTTGTAAGAGATGAAATATCTTAAGAAGTGCCTTAACTCCCACCCTGTGTAGGAATGAAGTCTTCATGTCTCATTGCTAACAGTATTTCATTTAAACCAAGAACATTTGGAATACTTGCAAAGCATTTGACTGCTGGGCCATGTGGCATACCTCTCACTGAATGGTCACAAGCAGGGTTGGAATTAAGTCTGAACATAAGATATTTTTTTAATGGGTATCTCTGAAAATATTTTTACACTCCAGGTTCATACTGGACAGGATGGTCTTCACATGTACTCCAACACAAATATAAGAACAAGGATGTCAATAAAAACAAAGAGCATGACACCCACAGAAATGCTGGTTATTCTGCATACAGTTACCACTCAAACTAACCACTTTTCACACCAGTCAGCGCTGCATGGCCTCTGCAGCCGATGCGCCCCTAAACCCCAATAACTAACTAACTCACACCAGTCAGTAGCCTGACTGCAGCTTCCCACACTTCTCTCAATCTCAACCACTGGAATAGCAGACAATGTGCCAATGGTGTGTGCAAAACAGTGCATGCACACTGAGTACAATGTTCTCTGGCTCCAGAGCCACACCTCTGAAAACCTGCTTTCTTGTCACCCATATAGTGGGAGAATTTGACAGTTTGAAGAGATGTCTTCCTGACTCCTGGAGGTCACTGATCAGAATTTGCTTAGTTAGCCTTTTCTGTTCTGAAAACTCAACCAATCAGTGCAAGATATTTCTATATGATGTAATAACCATTAGCAACTTTGAATACATGTTTAACAGTGTCATACTGCAAACACAAGACCTTGACTGATCCTTTCCTTTGAGCACCACTATCACATCCTACCATGGCATGTGAGGTGACAGTGTTTGGTTCATATTATGTAAGGAATTGGCTGTGTGGGTAGGTAGGTATTTGCTCTAAGCTGAAGGTGAAGTGTGAATTATTTGTATTTGTTTTTCATATGGCTAGCCTTGTACTTACTGAGACCAACGGTGAAAGGAAAGCTTGTTGCTCCTGTGAGTTCCCCCCCCCCCGATGAGGCACCACCTTTACGCAGTGGGGGAGAAAGACGCAGAAAGACCGACACCTTACACAATGATATTATTAAGCATCTGCCGATTACAGATTTAAACACACTTCTGCAAGTGTTCAACGAAATGCGGGAAAGGGAAACATTTATGTTGACATGGCGGAGGTGCTCGTCGTCCTTATCTGCAAGCCAAACAAAACTGGAAAGGACCCACTTCATTATCAACACATATCATTGACCTGTCTTCTTTGCAAATTGTTTGAAAAAATGGTGAACTTGCGACTCATGTGGTTTTTAGAACGCATTCATGTAATCACCTCGATACAGAGTGGCTTTCGCAGACATCGTAGCACATTTGACCATATTTGAGCTCTCGATTCCGTGGTACGCCTGAGTTTCATGAAACGATGTCATACCGCTACCATATTTTTCGACGTTGGCGGCGCTTATGATACCGCATGGCGTCATGGTATCCCCAAGAAGTTGCACCAAATAGGCATAAGAGGCCCGACGGGGTTTTTCTTGACTAATTTTTTAACGATCAGGATATTTTGGGTCAGAATAGGTGGCTACCTCTCTGACACCTTCCAACAGATAGATGGGGTTCCGCAGTGAAGTATATTCAGTGTGACTCTGTTCGCCACTGCCATAAATGATGTGGGCGATGCACTGCCAATATCGGTAGGAGGAGCGTTATTCGTGGATGATTTTACAGTATGGTTCTCCTCTCGTACGGCGCGGACGGTTGAAAGACAGCTCAAATTAACTGTAGTGAAATTGATGGAGTGGTGTGATAGAACTGGTTTCACTTTATCCACCTCAAAAACAACCGCTGTTCACTTCTGTCGGAAACGCCGTTGCACAGACCCAACGATAAGGATGAACGGTCACCTCACACCTTTCAGACCTGCAGTCAAGTTTCTGGGGGTGTGGATGGATCGCCATGTTACGTATAAAACTCACATCACTGACCTTATCAACAAATGTACAAAAGGTCTTCAGGTAATGAGCACCGTTTCTAGGTGTTCATATGGAGCTGACAGATCAGTTTTACTTCTCATGTACCGATCGCTCGTGCGTTCTAAAATTGACTACGGATCTTTTATTTATGACGGAGCAAGTGCCACATCCAAGCGCTGTCTTGATGTGATCCACAATTCAGCCCTTCGCATCGTTACTGGAGCCTTCCGCACCTCACCGGCTGCTAGTGTAATGGTAGAAGTAGACGAGCCACCTCTTGCACTACGCCGTAAGTTATTGGGCGCGAGATATGCATGCAATGTTGCTCAAAACCGGAACCATCCAGCCTATCGGTGGATTTTCTCAGGGACGTGAAGTGCACGTCACATTACTCAGCGTGGATTACCGTTTTCCACTCGTATGCCCCCGATTCTTCGAGAATGTAATATCCGGCCGCGTTCCGTAGCACGTGTAATCACTCCGAGCACTCCCCTTGGCATATTGTCCCAGTGAAAACTGACATGACTCTAACCTGCTCAAAGAACGGGCAGGCAGAAAGAAGGAACTCCGCATGTTAGCATTGGAAAACATACACGAATATCACGACTTTTCACGCATTTACACAGACGGCTTAAAGTCGGCCTCTGGTGTCGGGTATTCTTTCGTAAGTAGACAAGGTGTTCGATCTTTTTGTTTACCGACACAAACATCGATTTTCACTGCCGAACTGTATGCCATTCTACAAGCACTCTATTTTATACAGAAAGACCGGTCCACAAAACACGTGGTTTTCACAGACTCTTTGAGCAGTCTCCTGGCACTGAATACCTTTAACCAGGATAACCGACTTGTTCGGAGGATTACCAAAGTCGTAAAATCCTTAGATGACGTCGGCAGAAATATCGTGTTCTGCTGGATTCCCAGCCATGTTGGACTCGCGGGACACGAAACTGCCGACATTACCGCCAAATATGCCATTGGTAATGGCGGTGTGGTCCGTCTACGGCTACTATATTATCTATACCCCACTATATTATCAAATATACGGTTAGAATGGCAACGAACCTGGAATTCCAAGTGTAGTAAGCTCAGAGTGTTAAATCCGACACTAGGGAAGTGGCTGTCCTCTCACCGAACCGAACGCCGGGAAGAAGTAATACTCTGCCGATTGAGAATAGGTCATACATTCGCAACACACAGTTACATGTTTACCGGTGATGACCGACCTCTATGTCCGCGCTGCTCTTACCCGCTTACCGTGCACCATGTTTTAGTTGGCTGTACACTACTAGATCCTCTACGACGCCAGATTTTAAGGCGGTTGAATACCGACTCGAAGACCATTATTTAAATACTGCTAGGTTACGATGGGTTGCATTTTATACATGAATGATTTCGGTTTTCATTATTTCATTTTGATTTTCATTATAAGTGTGTTGGATCAGATTTGATGCCATTGTTATCAGGAACCCCTAAGATAAAGGTGGGGAGGGGGAATGTGGGAACGGGACTTGAAGATTCCCTGGGAACTATATTCTCTACCATTTCTTTGGGAAATAATCACATATAGGGATAAGATATTACCAATTTTAAGTCATGCCTTCTGGCATGGACACTGCAGATGATGTGGACTGCTTCACCCACATGGTTGGTTGGTTGGTTGGTTGGTTGGTTGGTTATTGGAGTTTAGAGGAGCATCGACTGCATCGGTCATGCAGCGCCCTCACTCACATGGTGATGTATTCTGTACAACCAGGACCCATCAGAACCATTCAATGCCTGTTTTATGAGTAGCATGAATTTTGATATTTGACATTTACATATAAGAAGCCCCTGAGGGGAAATTGGATAAAAATGTGTTGACTGAGCTTGTTCAAGCTGTCTGTGCCAATTCTTCCTCTACAGTTTCTTTGGGAACTTGCATATATGCAAGATATTCACTCTTTAATGTCAAAACACTTGCATTGACCCACCAGATGATGCAGATAATGTAATTGTAGTGTGTGATCCAACGTTATAATGTTTAAATATATTCAGCATCAGTAAGTTTTAAGTGCTCCAACAACAGTAGGTTTTAGGCAATCTAACATCAGTAGATGTCGCTAAGTTAGGTTAGTTTGTAATTTTTCATCATCCTCCATTATATGCCCTACCCATGACCCCTTTTTCTGTATACGCTCCGTGCTTTGAGGAAGTTGTGGAGCAGCACGTGTCTGCATTGCCAGCACACTTCGGCTGTTTTGCTAGAGAGGTGGTGTGTAACAGCAATCTCCAATTTTGTTGGGACATCAGCGAAGCAATACTGATCTACAGTTGGCAACCTCTACATTCCATATTCCAGTATACACCATCTTGTGATTGGTGTAGTCTGTTACGGCATTTGCTTTCTGTATCGGTGGCAGGGGTTCAGATCCCAGTGAGTTTTCATTCTTAACGTGGTAATACAGTCGTTGACGGTCGGGGCCGTTGGTTCATGTTCTACTTTAAATTATCTTACACTATCATATAAGTTGCCTGATGTGCTAATAATTGTCTATGAAAGTAACGGGGGGAAATACTCAACTAAAGCCTAGTCATGCATTTTAATTTTAATGAATGTCCATCTTGACCTCAAGAGAAAGCCAATCTTGATTATGGCTGAGCTATCAGGAGCGGATCCAGGAATTGTCATGGGGGCGTTTGTCTAGATGTGCACCACTACAAAAGCATCTGAAGAACTCTTCTGGCAAGAAAGTTCGATGGAGTGGGAGTGCACTCGGCCTACCTGGAGAGGCAGCTTTTCCTCTTAGGGGAGTGCTTCGGGCTAAAAATATAGGGGGTGGACATGCACTTGAGACCTCCAGAGGCCTGGGATGAGGAACGAAGAAGGGTTTCAAGCAAGTCCCAGTGACTTGTTTGACACTGCCCATGTTGGGGAATGTTATGGGTGCAATATAGTCCACATGGATTGACGCACCCTAAAACCCCAATAATCATCACCATGTTGGGGAACATCAGCTGATTAAGATTCCAGAGGGACGCGAATTGCTCAAGGCACAGCGGGATCCGGGGAGGCGTTTGTTTCACAGTCGGTGTTGACAAAGTGCTAAAAGTGAGATGGCGGGTTCCTCAACACTGTCGATTAATTGACGTTCTTTTCAGACAGCAGTGCTGAAGCCAATGTTCGGCGGTGGTTTGAGAGCGGTGCAACTCCATCCGCGCCGAATAAATTGTGTCGTAAAATACAGATTGCAATGGCACAAGATGACATATTCGAGGAAAAATAATGTGTCATTGTAATCTGTATTTTGCTTGTCCGATTAACCAACAGCAGGTAGTGTCGTGCAAGGCACATCGTAACGCCGGATCTGACTACAGCACTGGACCGAACAAAACTTAGTGACCAAATGGCAGTGCATGTGCTGTTCGCATCAGCCTGTGCTCTAGATCACAACCCCTCAGAGTTGGCTGTCAACCAGTCGTCACCTAGACGAACTCAAAGACAGGAAATTGCGGAGGAGGGAACGAGTAGCCTCGGGGTAAGTTGCTCGTCTCACAATCGAAAGGTTGTGGGTTCGAGTCTCACCTGTCACTACTCTTGGCTGGCGACGAATCGGCGTGAGAGATTGGCGACGCTACGTGACTCAACGGTCGATGTGTCGTAAAACCTGTGGCCTGTGTAGACAATTAAAGTTAGACATACGCAGGAGGAAAGCTGAATTATAGATTGAACGTACATGGTACGAAGTAACCATGGTAAATGCTACAGCGAAACTGTCTAATCACAGTCATGGAGGCGTACCGAGCTCCAAATAGTGATCTGACCAACGCTTTTCGTCTTTTCAGAATGACTAAGCGCAACGACGTCTTGGTGTCCGAGTCTGGACCGGACACTGACTCGGCGGCCGAGTCTGAACCGGACTCTGACTCGGCGTCCGAGTCGGGCGTCTCCAGCGGAATCGACTCGTCGCCTGCCATTCCGGAGCCGCCGCCCAGGAGGACGGCCAGGAAGCGGCACGATCGTCCACATGGCTCAGACTCCCACACCGATGGCGAAGAGGAGAACCACAAGCGGAGCAGGAGGCACGCCAAGCGGGCCGACGACGATAAGCGGAGGCTGAAGCGGGAGCGGCTGGGTCGGCAGCCGTCGCCCGCGGTGGTGGACGACGGGGGACGGCCAGTCGGCTGGGACACAGACATGGCCAGACCACACCAGGCCCCACACTGTGGCGAGCAGCGCGCGCCCGACACGCTTAGCCACAGCCAGAAGTCCAGCAGGCGACGTGCTGCTGAAGGAAAACGCAGGTTTGTCAGTGTGTGCAAATTATGTTCCGCATCAACGCGTATGATGTTAATGCTATGATAATGCTATGCTTATATAATTAATTATCGCCGTGCAGAAGTGTCTGGTGCCTACCCCATGCCAAAGGGTCTTAACATGATACAAAAAAAGATGATATGCGTCCGCTTGCCGCCGCTTGACTTATTTAATAGGCCATTTGTGTCGGCCTTATGGTGTCAGACATGCGGAGGTGTGATGTCGGGTATGCATCATGAAAGAAAAAAGAAGGAGCGTGTCATTAAGTTTTTAAAAATTGAGAACTGTCATCTATTAATTTCAGTTATTTCCTCCAAGTGATCAATGCTGGGTGTTGTAGGATGATGCACGGCTCAGTTAGCATGTTTCGTATGTCAATCCATCCTTCCAGGGCAATTTGAGGTCATTGGGCTAATTTAGCCATTGGTGACCCTTCTTGGTGTGAATTGCATCGGCGTTTATTTGCTTTCAACGCTTCGACCTCAGTTGAAGCTATCGGTCAAAATGTGACAAATCGTACACTGCTAGTTCACCAAGATAATTGACAATCTGTTGTTGGACATTTTAATTGCGCATCTTTTAATATTTCACAGGTAAGGACTAAACTAGAATGAGCTGGATTTTGCGAGAAAAAAAAACCTTAAGCTGACCTGAGAGTTGAATTACAGATACTGTAACCATAAAAGTGAGGTGTCAATCGGGAAATTTTGTGTATAGCGTGCTGGGTTTTGCTCATGTGGCTCTTGTCGCGGAACTCTTCATTTGGAAGCACTAGGCTGTGAGGGATGTGGTGTGACAACCATTACCTGCGCTCAGAAAGGTGAAAAAATTGCACGTACAAGGTTTCGCAACTCGCTTTCTGATTTACATTTCGTGGTATGCTTTAGTTATTCATACGGTTGGTTATTCACGTTTTAAATTTTTTAGTGGTTTGGTCCTGCATTTCGTTGAGAATGGTACGAGGGATGACATTGAGTTCGTCACATGGCTCCAAGAGCCGTATGAATCGGTGACGTATGCAACCTGGAGACCTGCGACTAGGACTGGGGTTATGTTATGTTATGTTATGTATTGATGTATGTTTTGGGATCTTGGATTTGGAGAGGGAAATTTTTGGCCACTTGATTCAGATAAATAATTATAGTCCCGTGTGCGACATTAAAAGCCCACTTACTGTCCGACGATTTACGATATTTTCCCATTAGAACAAGTCTATGTCACTGTCGAATAGCACCAGTATTTCAGTATTTCAGTGAAGAAAAGGGAGGATAATCTTTAGATTAAGATAATGTTCAGAATGACGAATGCTTCACCAGTAAACCATCTGAATAACTAAAAACACGCTAGGAATAGTAAATATGTAAGCTAGTTGCGAAACCTTGCACGCGTCATAAGGGTGTTGTTCAAGCAATGTATGTGACCTGGTCCGACATTGCCCAGTCGTGATTGTTGGCGTTGAACACTGCTCCACAAGTCAATCAGTCAATTCAAGTCAATTCGACCACATGCCTCACACACCCAGACGAGGCACCACCTATCCATGGTGGGGGAATTGAGTGCCCAAATGATCCGACGGCCATCTACCGGAGATGGGTGCGACTAAGAGTTCCTCAATCGTCCTTCCATCTATACGCTCCCATTTCAATGCCCACCTCATCCCAACACCCGTGTCCTTCACCAAGCCCTGCAACACCAACTATCCCTACTATGAGCAGGTAGGACAACTTCCCCGGTCCTGCCCACCAGCTCTGTTTCATCGGGGTAGCCGCACCCCTCGGCCCGTCCCCCGGGGTTGACGGAGTCCTGGAGGTTTAGGTCGCACGGAGCTAGTTGTGACGGGGGACCAACACCTCTTGTCCCGATATCCCGGAGGGGCAGGCGGACCCGTGGGGCCTCACGCTTGCTAAGTGGCTGGTCGCTTCGGGCTGGGGACCTGGGATATCGGAGTCTTCTTTCCAGTGTCTGGTGGCCCGGCCGGCAGGGGCCAAGGGGTGGGCGGCGCTGGATCCCGGTCGGAGTGATGAGTTTCTCTCTCCCGGCCGGGTGACGGCGTCGCTTGCCCCGTATAGCTCCGCGGACGTTTGGCGTCCTGTTCTCTGGGAACAGGCGTCCCTCAGTTGGGCTCCAGCGTGGTGGGACGTCCGCGGGCAGAAACAAATGCACTACATGGCAACCAGAATAGCCAAAAACGCCCCTGGTCCCTCGTAGGGGCCAGACCAGCCTCCCGCCCGTCGCGGGTGCGGGTTCCCCTAACACAGACAGCGGTGGTAACTTTCCCCCTACACCTTGGGCCCTCATTTCCAAAGGACTAACGAGAAGTCTTGCCTCTTTATCTCCGTTTCAACGACGAAACGGATGTGACAAGTTTGGGAAGATTGCTAGATGTGAGAGGTTGAAGGATGATTCTTTGAAGGTGGAGTTTGTGGTGGCCAAGGAGGCGGAGATTGTCTTGAGGATATCTGAGTTTGTGTACAGTGTGCGGAGAAGTGACACGTGAGTGGATGAGAGTATTGGAATTGACGTAGAACCCCATCGAACGAAAGAAAAAACATCTCGAGGAATAATTAACTGCTATGACCTGAGCGCCGTACGAGGACGAACGTCTGTGGTCCAGCGACGATTCCTGGGTGTTATAATTGATCTTCGTTAAGGAAGCAGTGCAAGATGTCAAGTATGGGGCGAGGTTTCGGGGACGCTTCGCTTCTTGAAGGTGGATGCTGTGTTTCAGAGACGCATCACCGCCGGCGGAAGACGACGCGGAGTCACGCTCACGCGCCACCCACGACGACGACACTCATCGGACGGATGGACGCGACCGCGACCACTATCGGCACAAGGACCACCAACATCGCAACCGGTCGGTCTCGGCATGGCCGGGCACCGTTTATGTGTTCAGAAGTGGTCTCTGATTTGAATGTCAGTGCTCTAGTTCATCGTATCCGGGTGGTGCTCATTGTTGGGAGGTCGGAGCTTGGCCTACAGCCGACACAGCTGCATGGCTTGGTTGGTTGACCCCACCTGTGCGCGATAGTAGATCACATTCAGCTTGAATCTGCTTTCAGTTGCATTAGCCGAGATCACGTGACTTGTGTGTGCGGGCAGCGCATTCGATTTTCAGTTGCAGAGGGTGAGATGTCGTGATTTGTGAGTAGTGTGGGTAGTGCAGCCTGGTCGACTTGTGAGTGTGGGCAGTGCAGCATGGTCGACTTGTGTGTGTGGGCAGTGTAGCATGGTCGACTTGTGAGTGTGGGCAGTGTAGCATGGTCGACTTGTGAGCGTGGGCAGTGCAGCATGGTCGACTTGTGAGTGTGGGCAGTGTAGCATGGTCGACTTGTGAGCGTGGGCAGTGCAGCATGGTCGACTTGTGAGTGTGGGTAGTGTAGCATGGTCGACTTGTGAGTGTGGGTAGTGTAGCACAGTCAACTTATGAGTGTGGGCAGTGTAGCGTGGCCGATTTGTGATTGTGGACAGTATAACACGGTCGACTTGTGAGTGTGGGCAGTGTATCACAGTCAACAGTTCCAGGTTGCGTATACGCTCAGGTTCAGGAGGCATTTCTAAGCTTAACGTGGTGACCGTGATATGTACTGTATGCTTTGTTGGTGGGAGGAACCAGAAGCACCAGTGTATTTCGTTCCCACCGTTCCAATCATCTTTTGATTGATGTACCATGATTTCATTGTTATAATTTGAACTGGACGCATATGTACATATGCATCAACTCAACTCAGGCTCACGTGTATGCCGGTGCCGAGCTATTGGTCGTACACGGTCGGGAGCGGGTTGATAGCGAGATGCGATGACTGACAACTGACAACTGGCTGTTGTGTGTCTAGTCGGAACGCCGCCAGTCCAGTCGAGCTGCGCGTCAAGGAGGAGCCGGCGTCCGACACGGATCAGGAGCGGCGCCAGAGGCGGCGTGGGCAGGAGCGGAGGCCGGACCAGCAGAGAGATAGGAGTCAGGAGCGACACGGATACAGGAGGCGCGAGCATAGCAGAGACAGGACTCAGGATCAACACGGAGACAGGAGTCAGAACCGGCACAGGAACAGGAGCCAAGAACGGCAGAGAGCCCGGAGCCAGGAGCGGCACAGGGACAGGAGCGAGGAGAGTCACCATCGTCAGGACGGGCGAGCTTCTGCCGAGGAGGACCGCCACGGTCGGCGAGAGCACGAGCGGAAGCGACAGAAGCGACACCACCAGCAATCGCCTCCGACCGACCGCCAGCTCAAGCTGGAACCGTCGCGCGGCCGCTGGGACGACGAGCCGCGCGGCAACGAACGGGGAAACGGCAGCAGGGACGCTTGGGGTCTGCGCCGCGAGGCGGCCGAGCACGAGTCAAAGCCAGCCGTCGAAAAGGAGCGGCCCAACTTCGCTCTCAGCGGCAAACTGGTGGAGGACACGAACACGGTGAATGGGGTAGTAGTCAAGTACAGCGAGCCGCCCGAAGCTCGCAAGCCCAAGCGTCGCTGGAGGCTGTACGTGTTCAAGGGCGACGAAACAATGCCGACGCTGCACATTCACCGACAGAGCGCGTTCCTGATGGGCCGCGACCGCAAGGTGGCCGACATTCCCATCGACCACCCGTCATGCAGCAAGCAGCACGCGGCGCTGCAGTACCGGCTGACGACCGCCCAGCGCAGCGACGGCACCACTGTGCGTGCCGTCCGACCCTACATAATCGACCTGGAATCTGCCAACGGCACGTTCGTCAACAACCAACGCATCGAGGCCAAGCGGTACGTGGAGCTGGTGGAGCGCGACGTGGTCAAGTTCGGCTTCAGCTCACGCGAGTACGTGCTGCTGCACGACTCGAGTCGGCCGGACAGCAGCAGCGGCAGCGGCAGTGGTGACGAGTAGTGTCACGCCTCCGCCGCCGCGCTCCACTGAGTCCAGATGGCAGGAGCCTTGTAAATGTACATGTGCTTGTGCGCAGCGAGCCTGAACGCAGTGTCACCTGCGCCTGTGTGGCCTGGCCGTGGATTTTGACTGTGTGCAGACGTGTGTCCCGTGAGCGGCGCTGAAGCGTCCTATGTTCTGACTTTGAAGGAGCCCGATGAGTTCCGGTGGTCATGATGCTGTTGTTAGTGAAGTGTGAAGCTCGGGTCGTTGGGAGCCGGCTCGTATCCAATTTCCGGGGGACTGGTGTCAGCCGGATCCGTGCAAGTGTTGCAATGGAGCACCAGAGAGAACTTTCCATGGAATGGGTAAATCCGCTCTCAACAAAGTGGTGCTGCATGATTAAACGCTTAAAGAGACTGCACGTTCCTTCGTGTTGTTTCATTTAGCTGGCAATATTTTCTTGAATTCAGGTGAAGAAAAAAATGGAAACAATCGAAATATTCGGACATGGGGCGGAACAAATTTTCTTGATGTTTTAGCTTACTTCGTGCTGGTTTTGAGTGTTGCTTAAAACTGTTCTGCCTTTGTTGGCAATGTAACTGCTCTGCCCACCATTGTGGCTCATTTAGGTAAATATTGTGCAGTAATATATTTTTCAATCGTAAGTAAGGAATCCTTGATAAACGCGCTATCTATCACCACAGATGCGATAACTAAGTGGCGCATGTGCAGTTGTTGCAGAACACGTAGTAACGACTCCATTAATATGCTGAGCAAAGCCACCATGCTAAGACGTGACCACCATACAAGAAATTAACCATTAGAGAGTAGCTTTTTTTTAAATATTTTTTATTCCATCTTTGGGCGGACGGAACAGAAAGTAACCAAATTGTGGGTGCAATCGATTGCACATGTGTTTATGGCTGTCAATGTATTTGCCTCATCTTTCAAATCATGATTGAACGGGTTATGCACTTACTTGACTTGCCGCTCGTGAAATTCTGTGAAGGGCAGAGTTTTGGGGGACATCGCAGACTAAGTTTAGCTGGTGGACACATTTTAGCGAAATCATTTTCGTCGTATGATTTCAGTTGATGTGAGGGCTCATTATGCATCCAAAGCGTACTAAAAGAACGTCCTTCCGTGTATGGAACCCGATGCGTCCTTGAACGCGTGTCAAGTATAAGTCTGGGGCTGGAACGTACTGTCCTCCGACTGGTGCTGTCTCAGAGGAAAAATACTGTGCTGCCGCGTCATCATTGTACAATACATCGTGAGCGTGATCAACCCATGTCTTCACTTGAAATGTATAACACCGTAGGCTTCAGCAATATTCAGCTATTCAGCTATCAGCAATATAGCTTCGGCGGACATCGCTGTAAATATAATACCCTGTTTTGGCGCGTCCATCCATTGGAACAGCTGGAGGATGGACTGCAGAATACAACTGACAATACGCTTTCACGAAATTTAAAACCGGGGACACAACGACCAGCAGTGTAAATTTAAGGTGTGTGCCTTCCCATTTCTCGTCCGAGTGCATTGCATGTTATCTGGATCTTCCATTTAATTTCCCTGGCCCTCGGATTCTCGAAATGACAAAATTATATATTTAGTTCCCATAGAGTTAGCGGTTCACGCTGGTAACGATTTTAAAGTCGTCAAATTTACGGACCTCGGGGAATCTTATGTGGTGATCCACGTCAAGTAGTACCGAGTTGGCTATGAAAAAGCCGCACAGGTATTTTCAGGTCCTCATCAGTGAGGTCGCCTAAGCGAGTTTGCCGCGTGGCGTCATGGAATTCAGGCTACTGTTGTGTGCATCCTTATAACCATAGGCGGGGGGGAAGGCGCCCAGTAATTTGGCAAAGTACCATGGTTGAGCACTTTTTGGACAGAGAACCCGAAAATTGTAATAGTGAACAACACAACTTTCACCGCGAAGGGGAGGGGCCTGGGCGCGCTTATGGATAACAGCAACTTGTCCTGAAAGAGAACGATCATCGCAGTAGGAACACTTTCAAATTCACACTTCTCGCTGGACCTGAAACGCTTTTCATGACTGATAATTATTTTGCAATAGTACGTTTATCTTCCTGGTGCGAGTGAAACCATTTAGTATTACTGTTCAAACAATTTTTTTTTTCAACTGTTCGCTATTTGATAAGTGTGTGTGTGTCGGGGGGGGGGAGGTGGCAAGTTCACTAATGGTTAACAGCATCACTAATGGTTATGTGGTGCGCCCTGGTTTCCATGATATTGTACAATACGTCTTTAAGGTGTCCCCTATTGTAGATGTTCACCGGTGTTGGTGAGGAGAAAGAATGAGGAAGAACGTAGCTTACTTGCTAGCCCATGGCAAAGGAAGTATCATCACTGATGCTGGAGATGATGAGAAACAGGAAAGACGGGTGATCGCTGTTTGAAAATGATTTGATCCGATATGTGGCAGATCAAGATTGGCAGACTGACACATTGTGTTTGTCCTCATTGCCTTACTCCAATAGGTGGTCAGTGAGGTGATCACTCACCTCAATCATCTCTGCAGTACACTTCGTGTACCTTAGAATATCCGCCACTTGAAACGAACTGCTACGACTACGTCATTTGGCACCCGGCTGAGACGGAATGGAAGCACTTATTTTGTGGACCGACAATTCAGTGCAAAATAGCTGACGGATAACAGCACACGACACCTCATAGTCATAACGTGTTCAGAGATTAAGAACCCATGGGCCATCCTGAATGCAATTCGATGATTAGTTCTCTTGTTCCCACGTTTTATGATGGCTAAGAAATCTGGATAGTCACTGAACTTTGATGTACCTCATCTCTTTGGCTAGATGCGCTCCCAGATTGGCTACCGAACTGAGGCTCTAGTTAAGTGTTTTTTTGTTTGTTGACCTTTCCGTTTTTCTTTGTCTGTGGATGTGATATAGGGCTCCAGCCAAATTTCACTAGGAGCCCGGAACATTTTTGCGATCCCAGCTCTTTCTGATATTTTTTTTGTGCACCAACGATATTTTTTTGGTATCGGCGCGTTTGCGCAAACCCCAATGTTTATTTAGTGCCGGTCTGTTTGTTCCTTTTCAAGGACTATGTTGATTTTTTTAGGGCCTAGCCTGTTTTTGAGGCCCCCATGCGGTCTCAAAGCCCCGATGTGGTTTGATTGACCCGTTGTGCTTTATGTTTAGCTGCCGGTGTGGTTATTTAGGACTGTAGTGCATGTTTTAAGGCCCTGCCGCTTTTTGCCAGCCTCGGTACGCGTAGTGCACTTTCGTCCTCTAGTTGTGTTTTTAGGTCCCGCTGTGTATTTGGGGTTCCTCACTCACATTTGTGGGACTCCAGTACGATATTGTGGGATCCGGTATAATTTATCGGGGGCTCGTCGGTATTTTTTCTGGCCCAGAGATGGGGGAGATTTGCGGCAGCTCAACGATTTTTTCCTAGCCAATGGCACCCTTCATGATAGAAAGGCCATTAGGGTAGCATTCTTTCGGGACCTGTTCTGAATTTTCCGGTGCTCAAGTCGTCTCGGTGGAGTTCCTTTATGCTTTTTGTGATCGACTTTTATTTCTTGTAGCCCTCTTGCGCGATATTTTTTGGGCCCCATTGCGATTCTTCGGGTTCCGGTTATTTTTATTAAGTGCTCCAAAGCGATTCTTTTCCGGGGCCCGACTCGTTTTTTGGGCCTTTGGCGCAACTTTTTTTTCTGACTGCAGATTGATATTCTGGTAGAAATCGATTTTTGGGAAGCCAACTGCGACTTGTGGGGTTTCAGCTCGACTTTTTGGGACCCCAGTGTGCCTTTCAAGGGCTGCGGTGCGACGTTTTTGGGTCTAAGTGCGACTTTTAGAACCTGTAGTCATTAGTTGGGATGCTTATCGCGAGTTTTATTTGCCTCGACACGTCTTTGAGGGCCCAGCATGTTTTTGTTTCTTTTGGAACAATTGCTAGGACCCCATAATTTTCCATGTCCGAGCTATTTTTTTCGGTTCCCCGACATTTTTTATTGGGTGTTCCGATGATAATTTTTTGGGCCACGGTGCGACCTGTCGAGCCCCTAACGTGATTTTCAGGGGCGCGACTTTTTGGCACCTTCAGGTTCAACATGATTTTCAGGGGCCCAGACTCAAACTGTTGGGGTCCATGTTGTGACCTGGTACCCATCGTGATTTTGACGGCCCGGTCGGTCTTTTTGGTGACCAGGGTGACTTGCAAGGGCTCGGCGAAACTTTTTTCCCACAGCGTAATTTCCAAGAGCCAGGCCCGACCTTTGAAGGGCTTAGCGTGATTTTCGGAGGCCCTGGCGCGAGTTTTCTGGATCCCGGCGCGACTTTTTGGGAGCTTCAGGGGCTGGGGGTGGGGGACTGCTCCAACGCCCCCACCCCGCAATCGGCCTAAATTGATCCCCTTATTTTCGGGGTTCTTAAATCTCACGATGGAAGCACACCGCATTTGACAATAAAAAGCCTTGATCGTAACCTCCGTTGTAATTCGGTGTTCTAGTGCTATTAATACAAATGTCTTCATTGAATAGGTTCTGGGATCAAAGTGCTTGATAAGCAGATATTGTTGGATATACCATGAGCCCACCATGTGACCGAACCATTTCTGTTGAACGACCTAACTTGAAGTAACACGCGCCCTGGAGGGGGGAAATCCGCCCACCCCTCCGGTTTTTCGTACTGAACTCCAGATTTTGCCGCGCGATATACGTTATTGTTTGCGTACCTGCTTATAAATGACCGGCGCGTTGTTTAAAGCAAGAAAAACGAAAGTCGGCCGCAAATTTTTCGAGTTAGGGGTCGTTAAAGTAAAAAAAGTAATAAGCGACAGACCACAAAAATAAGCGCTGATGCGCTTCCCGTACACTGGCAAAAGGGAAGTGTTCTTGGGAACACTAGCGATTTGTTTGATGTATATTGTTATGCGTTATAGTTTCAGAGTCATGTTGGGTCACCGAGGTCAAGTCAGGTCAAGTTCATGAAACCAAAATTGGTCAACTGGAATGTTGTCATAAATGCCAATGACTGCCATGCGATTGATGTTACCTTGCATGTTACTCCCTACACATCCTGAAAACTACTGTTCGTCATTGTTGTCGGAGTAGTCGAGCGGGCGGCCCGATTTCGGTAACTGGAGCAGGTAGTGACTTGATAAAATGCTGTTATATAGGTGGCCTGGGGTCAAATGCCGGGTTTAACATCTGTATTGCATCATTAGTAATCTCCAAAATGTCACTGATATCCATCTTGGAACATTTCACAACACAATCACAGCGATGAATAACAATGACAAGCCAAGCTACGCAAAACAATAAAAATTTGACATTTTTACCTCATTTGACCTCGAAAATATTGACCTACTGTCATGAAATTTCCACAAAACAGAGTTCACTACCGTACCCATCCATCCTGCGAATTTCGTTGCTCCAGCTTTGATAGTAGCCGAGATCTTAGGAGGGCGGAATCCGCCCCCCCCCCCCCCCCCCTCCAGTGCGCGAAATTTTCAGAGGCCCTCCAGGGCGCGTGTTAAATGTTTAACGTGCTGCCAATGTCACTACACAGTTACCCAGTTAAAGATACGCTCATGGTCGATGCACCCTAAGGTCCAACTAACTAAAGATCAACTCGGGGCAGTTGCCATGCTCGTCGTGTGCCTTGTCAGGTCATATAACAAGCATTACTCGTCACTCGTCACATCATCACTCTTCATATCACACCTCATGTAACCTTATGAGGTCACATCACGAGCGCCTAATCCTTTCTGGGGATTATCAAATCCTGGGAGACGTTCTTGCACATGAAGTTGATATAATAGGCTGTGGACTTCACTATTGTATCTACTCTACTATAATAAATTATTGAAAGAAGTATTTTGCCATGCTGGATGCCAACAACGATAATACTCAGACATCTCACTCAAAAGGTTGGATGTCTGTGTGCTGTGCCCAACTGTGAAATACATTTAAAAACGGAACTTTGTACATTCTATTCCATACGCATTGGCTTCATATATTATACGCCACGCAATGGATGTATTTTGGTGGTGATTTATATGTTATAAGAATCGAAATGCATGTAAATGTTGAAGTATGACAGCTAGAGCCAAGATCATGTATATATAGGGGAGAGTGGGGTAAGATGTCCAGGGTTTAGGGAAATTGGCATTGTGACCAAAGTAACCCCCAAATCCTGGATCTCTGAATGTCAACACGAAGCCCCATCATTTTTATATCCACTGGAATGCACTGGATCACTGAGACTTGTCTCGTTTTCTCATTGTTGAGATTTTACCAGAGGCATGCAAAAGGGCGTCTTACCCCATGGGGTGGGTAAGATGCCTCATGGGTATGGGTAAGACGCCCCTGCCCTGGGCATCTTTCCCCATTGTCATAAAATGCAAACTTTATCGTTCATGATTTCGTAGGCACTTCAACCGGCAGACGCATTCCTTCCACCTCACTGAAAAAGATCAACCAAACGTTCATATTTTATTCTGGGTTTGCGAAAAAGAAAGGCTTTGGTACCGAAATCACCAGCCACCCGTGAATTCTTCTTAAGGTAGAATTCCACCAGGCTGGTACCAACACATCACCATAGAGCATAACATGCTTTCACAAGTTTCAATTCAACTTAAAACATACGCTGACAGCACAGATCAAATGTATTAGCGGCACAGGTCACAAGTGTAGCCACCATCGCCGTTAGCTTGTAAGTCGTTACAGAGCACACAGGCCAAGCCTTGGCAGGCTGCGCACTGAATCCACTCTTCACACGACATTAGAAATATCATGCCACAGATAATGCACCTGGTGTCATCTGGTTCTTGCGGCGTTGCAGATTTGCCAGCTTGCTTTTTTTCTTTTGCGATCCTGGCTTTGTCTGTCTTCTCTCCTTCTTTCTAGCTGCCTCTACCTCTTCTTCTCCCTTCTTCATTTTTCTTTCTTCAAGCATTTTCTTGTTGGGAGACGACGTGATTACTGTGGCTTGATCAGCGCGACGAGATCTCTGTCTCCTTTCTGCTCGCGGAGTGGTGCATAATGTCTAGAATATCTAGAATATCTAGAATATCTAGATATTCTTGATACTCCGGCAACTGTGGCGCTCGAGCCCGCAGGCTCCGGCGCCGGTTCCTGAGACGGCTGTACTACGTTCTCATCGAGATCGGCAGCTGTGGCGCTCGAGCCCGCAAACTCCGGCGCCGGTTCCTGAGACGGCTGTACTACGTTCTCATCGAGATCGGCAGCTGTGGCGCCCGAGCTCGTAGACTCCGGCGTCGGTTCTTGAGACGACTGTAGCGCGCTCACGTCGAGACCGGCGGGGGAATCGGGAGCCTCCTCCTCAGTTATCCGTGCGGGTGGATGCAAAATCATCCTCGGTGAAAGCCATGTTACAGGGCCATATTCCTGAGGCTTTAATCCATTGATCACCCGCTCCATGGTAGCAGATATCGAGTAGGCAGTGCTGAAGATCTGAGCCAGCTCGTACTCGGTCACGCGCCTACCTGGATGGACACGCATCAAGGTGTCCACCGCGTTGTTGTACGCGCTATTGAGGGACTTGAATACCGCCACATCTAGCGGCTGCATTCTATGAGTGTAATGCGGCGGCAGTGTGATAACTGTCATGCCGTTTTCCCCAGCCATGTCGACGACCTCGAACGACTTATGGTTGTGATGGCCATCGAGGATGATCACGTGTTTGTCCTGCATTGAGGCCAGTAAATGGTGGAACCACGTGAGGAAATCCTCCTGATCGGTCCATCCAGACTTAGTGCACGTTCCCACCGAGCCTGGCGGCGAACCGTTCATCAGGCTTTGAATCATCTTCATCCTGCCGAAGACGAAGACTGAGGTAAGTACAATCCAGCCGCGTTGACTGCGCACAGAAAAGTGACAGTCTTGCCGCACTTTTCGCTTGTGATTTATATTATACAAGTATATTATTTGGACATACATTTGCAACTATTTTGTTAAACTTTCATGATCGAAAACGTCAGAAAACGAAACACTCAGAGCTCATCACGCACTCGCAGTAACGGACCAGCTTTTTGCGCAATAAACAACCGTGGCTTCTGCTTCCAATCAAGGACTTATGTTCTCAGATATGTTCTCTAGTTCTTTGATCAGCATATAGAGGGGATGAGGTGTCTTACCCTATGGGGCATCTTACCCCACTATACCATACTTTTCTATGAAATACCAAGACAAGGAACTTGTACTTGTGTATTGTATGCCTTACCTAGATTGTGTCACGTTACTGCCTTCAAACTGAATAGTTTTCTGCTGTAGGCAACGTTAACCCGCGCCGTACCGGGGGTCTTCAACCGCCCCCTCAGTTTTTTGGCGGATAGTGAACGAACGGCGCGAGGTAGCGCGCCGAAATTTGGCATACCTTTTCCCACATCAATTTGGCATGTTATGTCAAACTTTTGGAGTCAGGTCATCTAGGGTCAACGAGTTATTCTAGGTCAAGTGAGGTCACCTCCAAAAAAGCTCAACCAGTCTTCACGCTTTAATAGATACAAATATTTACATGAAACTTTAAGCGTCTGCTTCTCTTTAGGGATGCAACAAAGTGTACGAGAGGAATTTTTCAGTTTTTTCTTCCGTTTTTGACTACTTATTAATTACACATATTTGCCTGTTAGGGTTTAAATCGAAGATTCTGGCTAAAATAATAATTTTTTTATCGTTGCAAGTTGACTTCTAACAATGTTTCTTGGTTTGCTCTACACATTAGAAAAGAAAAATTAGAGAAAACTTGAAAAGTGAAAATTTGGAAATTTCACAAATAAAAATTGTCAGGGGGCCAAACAATTTGATGGCCCCGGTCGATTTCGTTGTACTTTGGTGATACCAAATATTTTTCCCAAATATCCCCCAAAATGAACTCCCAGAGCCAAAAAACACAATGTAAGTTGTGAAAGTCGTCAAAATCTAGTCCCCTAGTGACGTCACTTTTGAATGAAAATTGCTTTATGGGGATGGACTCGGGCCCTACTCATCTAGCGCTTCCCGATGACAGCTCTTCGTTTTCGTGCGACGATTAGTTTGGATTTTAGAGGGAGGTTGCTATCCGCCCCCCCCCCCATAGAGACGGGGTGTGAGGATCTGACCGGAGAGACTGGGCATGTTAATGAAATGAATGTTAACTGTGCTAACAGTTAAAGAACTACGGTGAAACTCTAATATGAATGTACTTGGTTTCTGGCTGTTATATGATCTACTGTATATATTTTTCATAACATAATATAAGGTGTGAATATTCATACGTATGTTGCATTACATCAACTCTTGAATTAGTTGCGTTGTTGTAAGATCATGTCCAAGCGTGCATGATTTAAAAAGTGAAGGTTTTCTACGCAGTTTCTGCATACGATGACGGCTAATGGCGCCGCCCACACTGTTTCGCCGGTGGTCCGCTGGATTGGGAAATGTCCCGAGTGATGCGAGTGGAAGTGCAAGATGTGATATGAGCAGCTTTTGCTTAGTTATGGATTGCAGGGAGGTTTTCTTCGCATATTCAAATGCGTTTCAGTTGTTAAAAAAATAAGAAATATAGATCTTTCAAATGTGGGAGGGCCAGCTACCATTGCTCCCCCCCACACTTCGAGAAGTGGGTGGGCCATGACCCCCTGCCTCCTGTTCCTACGCATATGCTCATAACCTAAACACTGCAGCATAATTATCATCGACAATTATCCCAGAAGCCTTTACCTACTTGCGATTTTATCTTTCCAAAACTTGAGTCGGCAGGAGATCCCACGTAAAATTCCCACGTAAAATTGATAACCACTATGTCAGGCATGCAGGCAACAATTTGGTGCAGTTATTTTTGTCTCATGTCAAAGTGATTGCTGTATAAGGGGAGCAATTAGTTATAAGGGGAGCAATTGCTGTCGAGCGGCTCGGAAGCCAAGGAGAAAAACAATTAGGGGAGGGGTTTAAATTAGCATACAAGCTGTCGATGACAATGCACTGGCAACAAAACTAGCATATGCAAATGGAACTAGTTACCGTTGTTATATATTAACTTTTCATCATATGATGACAGTGTTCCTGGTCAACTTCGTGTTCAAATTACATTCAAATCCTTCCACAGTTTTGTTTTTCTAAGCGTTTTTAAGGACATGGGGCTTATGGATCTGCCGAGCATACAGCGTGTACTCCATCTGTGCAGTCTTACTTCCACTTCCACCGTCGATGCTCGTGCATTCGAATGCAAAAGTAGGGAAAGTCGTGGTAAGTTGAGCCGACTTTTACTTGAGAGGGCCTTGAGCTGTTCTGAAAGAGTGATCTTTTGGACGCAAATGAGTCCCATAAAGAGTTATCTCAAACAATTATAAACCAGTGGTGTTTTGAGTTGTTCTAACGTATCACTCTTAGGTGATTAGGTGACGCCGCCGAGCGTATGGTGGCCGGAATATCGCCTGAACATTGGGCGTAGTGGATGCCATCGGAGGCAACCATTCGTTGCAACCATTCGTTGATGATTACGTTCATCATCGAGTTTGAAGGGAATTTGGCTAGTGACCGTAGTCCAGTCGCAGGAACAGCGTTCCGTCTCAGCGCCGCTGTCCTCGTGGGGACTACAGTTGCCAATCACCATAGCACTATAAGGTTGACACGGAACGCGCCGTCTCGGTGCGCATCTGGGGAACTTTTTAGTGTTGAACGAGTGAAGGAAAATGGTGCGAACATCAACTGGGGGTTTTCAGGCCACGCCTTTCGTGTCACACTAGCTCTGATACAAAACTTGTGAAGTTAATGGAGGGCACTGCCCTTTCCCCAGTAGCATCAAAAACTCCATGTATCATTCTAAGCACAATGTGAGTATCCACGGAACGAAATGAAGCATTGAATATTTTTCAACAAATACCCTTCTGAAACCAACGGTTATATATTTACGAAAATGTACCTTCGCCATTGAAGACTTGATGTTGGAGCGCGTTACACACCAAACAGCTCGGTGAGTGCGGTGGGAGGTGGGGTTTTCTCAGGTTGCAACACAGCGGGAGGGGTGCACGGGGCAGCACAACACAGCCCAAAATGTGTGCTCGGTGGTTAAGGAGCGCCATATAGCAACGCAGCCAGCATCGAGAGCGCACAGCACAAGAAATACTGGAACCCACACTATAGCGAGCAGCAGAGCTACAAAACTGACAGCGGTAGTCTGCGAGCATAGCAGTGGCAGTACAAGTGACATGGAAACAGCATCCGATGGTAAAGCGCACGGAACAGAGCATAGTATATTCGACGGGGAGTATATTCGACGGGAAATCCCCATCCTGAGGGATGGGCATTTCCAAAAATTATTGTGGGGACCTATAGCAATTAGTTTCGAGTTGCTAGATGCACTTCGAGATATAACAGTCGTGTCAGGCATACATCACGGGTGCAAGACTCAGGTATCTGTCATCACAAACAGCCTGAAGGATGATGGACGGCCATCCCTTTCGGTACCCATAATATCTGTATCCATCAAGGGGAGAAGTGACGGGGACGTGGGCTCCATCAATGGCATCGTATGCTTGCGGAAAGCAAAACCGCTCCTGCCATCTTCGAGCTATTTCTTTTGCTTCGACTTTTACAGGCATGCAAATGTAGTCTGACATGCTATCCGTGACGGCATTGATCAAGACTTTCATGTTCCAGTACATCTAAACAAACATGACACACATTATTCTTGTACTACTTGCCCCCAAAGGCTAGGATGGTTTCATGCAGTTTTTATAAATGGTAATACCTAATAGTTGCTTGGTACCTAGGTCTGTCATAGCAGTGTGTACGAATTTGTGGCCAATTGGGCGTTAGATGTTAATACAGATATCTTCACCCTGACACCAAAGGAGAAACTATTACTGGAAAATGCATGGGGTATTTTGCACAGCATTATACAGTACATTTATTGTCTTTGTAATGGCAAGGTCTACACAAATATGCTACTGAAACGATTATGGCATCTGTATGTCACATTTTATGAACCTTCAGGATATACTGGTTATGAACGTATGAAGATGCAAAAAAAAATGCGAAGGCATGACTTGAGATGTGCATACTTTTCCTGCCGCATGTCATTTTCCACCAATATTTTGGAATTTTAACACAATGGTCCATTGTGATAAACTGTGGAGGCATGGAGGTCAATAAGGAATGGTATACGTGAGCCAATTAAATATTAGTAGGCTATCAAGAAATGCCATGATGTCATGACCTGCATTTGCTTTTTGCTATGTGAGGATTTTAGGAGCACATGTGAAAATTTCACATAAAATACAAGAAAAGCAAGATGAGTGAGAAGCTGTCAATTGCCAGTGGTAGCTCCAACAACTGGAGCTGGAACAGCCTTGTCTTGGATATTTTCATTCAAAGCATTAGCCTTCCCAGAAAATTACTGACTATGTATTGCCTGAAAGCTTGACAGTGCTACTTGACAATGAGAAGATGATTTAAACTTTTCACTGTCTGATAAAAACACCACTCTGTTCATTTTAAACAGTAGCTGTTGGTTCTGAAGCAGAAGCTTACATGCTGATAATAAATGGTCACAACACTGGAGCTAAACCTTACATGCCTGGTTCTTTTTGGCACACCTTTGCATCCTTTGGCTAAAATTCTTAAGTTGTAAGCCTGGCACCGATACTGCAATGCCTGGAAGTACATTAGTAAGTGCAAAGGCCAAAGATGTACAAAAAATGTATCTGAGGGTTAAACATTTTAACCTCCAAATCCAGAATTGCATAAACCAATACCAAACTTGCCACCAACTGGAGTTTGTTGGTAGATTAAATGTTTTTGAAGTCATGGTGGTGTTAATTGCTTTTCTTCACTCAATACGAAAGTTGCATGAAGGCAATGGATTCCTCCAGTCAAACAGGTTATATATGGTAGATATTATTATAATATTGCATGCATATTGGCTTTGATTGGCAACCACAATATTTTCCTATAATGTATTCACAAGACAAGTTTTACAAGCATTTCACCTTCATGAAACAAGCAAATGGGCTAGATTTTGTTGGGGTGGGTTCGGTTTCTATTTGGAAAAATTTCAATTTATTTTTCCACATTTTCGCTCTTTTTTTTCTTTAAACACAGACTAGGCTAGGTTAGTTTCTGAACTTCACAAATGTTTAGAAGAAAAAAAATCTTACAATTTTTTTACTTTTAAAACCATGCTTTAGTGTTGGGCATGATGCAAAGGAAAGCATTAGTGGTCAAGTCAGGCTACGCTAGGTTACACCGAATTTTTAGCAACATCATTTGTCCGCTATATTAGCCTGTTTGCGGTGTTATTTTTGCATGTCAACTGAAAAGTAAGCACTTGCAGAGGAAATGGGTGGCCGCATCACGTTAGCCACGTTCATAAACATTGAATTAGAAAATGACATTCCTATAGTTCAAATATTACCCCAGCACACAAATTTACTCATCTGACTTTTTTGCTCAGGGGTATTACACCACAACTGTCAACATTGAATTAGAAAATGGCATTCCTATAATTGAAATATTACCCTAGCACACAAATTTACCCATCTGACTTTTTTTGCTCAGGGGTATTGCACCACAACTGTCAAACTCTGGGGATTTGTTACAGGAAACTGAATATATTTGGAGACAATTGTAGGTGCCAGAAATTTGTGTTTTGATATGAAAGAGCAGTATTACTTTTAATCGCTTCCACTTGCAGTAAATCTTGTTAGTTAGCTGTTAGGTCTTTAGGTCGCATCGACCTTGGCCTTGACCTTGACCTATGTAAAGGGCCTTGGCATCGACTACATTGGTCATGTAGCGCCCAGCAGTAAACCTTGTACTGACATTTCCTTTTTCAGCAACCTTCAATATGAGGCAAACAAATTTAAACGTCTCTCTTGCGCGAGAAATGTCTCCACTAATCCGGCGCCGATCCATTATTTGGGCGATCACCGCTGAGCGGATCAGTGGCGGATTAGTCATAGGAACGCTCGATATGTTGCATGCCGCTGAGCCTGATCCGATCCGTCTGTAATCCGCCTGCCCATGGAAACAGGGTCAATCCTGACCGTTTTCCCACACCCTCACAGTGGCTTTGGTGGATATTAAGAGAAACCACATGTCTATAAGTGCATGCTATGATCCAAAGCCTACCTGCTACCAATTAAGGAAAATACAAATATTTCCAAATCGACAGGAAATTACTCAAAACGTTTTTAAACACAATTTTTGTTCTGGGTTCCCCAGATAGGTATCTACCACTTCCCCCTCTCCCCAGCCAAAAATGAAGACTCTTCGAAGTGTCGGCAGCTGGCTTGTAAGTTCTCATGACATCATACGAACTGAGATAATGGAGGTGGCTCAATTTACCTGGAGGCTCAACTAACATCACTTTCCTGTCCCTATATATTGCGTGTATTGAGTGCACTTCATCCGGTAATACCTATCTATATTACTGCGCGCTCGTAACGGCAGCCCGACGGGTTCTTGTTTCAGTTCTTGTTACGTTTGAAGTAACCCAAATAAACGTTTCCTGCCCAACCATTTTATATTTCAAGTTAAGGCCGTTTGACTAATGATGGCGGTTATGTCTCACACCTGTTTTCGCCAAGGTTTTAGAGCTTCCCGGTTAGTGCTTGGACATAGCTCACGTATCAATGATTTGTGGCTTCGCCTATGAAGCGCCTGAAGCCAGTTGCGGCTTGCGAAATGCGGCTTGCGAAAGTGATGCCGAAGGCAGCCGAATTGGTCGCCATTTCAGCTATGCGCAAATTTTCCGCCGGTGGCAGGGTGGTGGTCGACCCTAGCGATAACTGGCAGACGGGCAGCCTGCCATTCAAGGCAGAGAGCTGGCACGGTGGCAGTGCGACGCAGACTATCCAATCAGCAATCGGGTGTGGACAGGTACACTCACCAGACATTGCATGGACTGCGCGGCCGCCGTACGACGGTCCAGAAGGGCTTCCGAACACTTGGAAATATGCCGCGTGACGCCTGGAACCATAACGTGGGAATCACAAATGTCAAACTTCAACGTCAAGCTTCAGAGTCCTGCCGGAGATGTCATATGATCACTGGCACGTGTGTTCGCATATTGAGTGGAGGTTTAATGTTAGCCTGACCATCACCTGTATTTGTGTATGAACTATCACAACTTTACAAAAAAAATGTTATCGTGAGGGCGTGGAAAAGGGTGATCCCCACGACTGCATGACACCACATGAAAGGCGTCATCACGGCAAAACACAAAAGGAAGTTTTTTTATCAGAATACTGAAGAACCCGGTAGTGTAAGCGCAAGCATGCTAGTCAGCACTCTCCCGAGAGGAAACGCTTAATACTGAGCGGCATCTGTATGGGACTGACCCGGTCCCAGCTTTCTAGAGATCATTCAGTGGTCAGTGGCCACTACTATATGCTGGACGTTCGCTCAGATTCATCGTCGTCACTTATCCGAGACCTTCGAGGTATCTCACCTACCCTGAGGGTATGCCAGGGGGCGGGACGTTGGGGAACTGCACCTCCACCCCCCACATAGGAGCGTCGCACCCCATTGTCACGAACACTGTTTACTCTTCCTTAGATAATATGCGTCTTAAGACAATTAATCTTCAAAGTTAAGTGCTATATTCCGACGGATAGGTTCTGCAGGCCCAGCTAGAGCATAGGTTCATAATTTGTCTGGTCATTTACTTCGTACTTCTAATGATTGAAAAGAAGTTATTGTCCCGGTGCACAGCACGATCTGATCGGTATCATTGCTAGGTATTCAATACACATGATATTGTCTACGATATATGAAGCTGCGGCTATGGCCACCTCATCCGGGCCACTTGGCCACTTGGCTGGGGAGTCTATTTTATCATGGAAACTGGCGAGAAGAAATAATTAATCGTCAAGTCTCACATTGGTTGTGGTTCCCAGTGGTTCGCATTGGTACCCCCTGGGTTCTGTTATCGTTTGCGGCAGCCACCCCACAACATTTTTAATGTTATTTTTGGGTTTGTAAATCATTTTTGGAGCCCCACCGTTGGATACTCTACGCCCTTTAGTAAGGATAAGGAAGGATGGCCTTAGTGGCCCTGTGTCCCTTGTGGCCGCCTTGCAATTTCCTCTGTATGAATCTGTCTGATCCAAAGCTCAACATCTTAGCACTCGGTCACCCCCTCCCGTGTGTGTATGTGCATCAAAGCCGGGGGAAAAACGTTTGTCCACTGAATGCATTAGCCTGTCCCCAATAAACGTATTCATATATAAGTGCTGCTCCTCTTTCAGCCGAGCTAATTAGTGTTCAGCTAATAGCATTGCAGTTTTTTTCCATGGTCAGGTGAGTGCTGACCAACATGACGGGTGGGGGCGAAGCCCGGGCTAGTCTGACTACTTCCGTACATTTCCGTTCCGTGTCCTTTACGGTACAAAAGTTGAGCTGAGCAGCCCCGCTCAGCTTGGCTCCACCTTCACGCTTTTGAACGTTTTTGTTGTAGCGTACCGCGTTCTAATTTATTCACTCAGGGCCAGTGCACTCTTTGAATTTTGATAGATACTTATGAATTTGTATTATTCATGAAGTCCTCTTAACCTATGTCCGAAGAAAGATGTTATCGGCGGCATATCCGCTCGTGGGCAACTTTCGGCAGCGAATCACCGGGTAGCATAGTACGTCAAGTTATAATTGTTCTCACAAAGTCAAATGTGTTTTTTTCCTCTCAGATTTGCCAACCTTCATCACAATATTTATACTCAATGTACTCTCAATCAATGTCCTTGCTGAAATTGGTGGCTTGCGGCTACATTCCGGTGTCCGGGCCGTTAGCCAGAGCTCGCGTTGCAGCTGACACTCACCATCCGCTCCGAATAACAGAAGTACGGTCTTCTTTGTATTCCGTGGTCTCATGCTCAGACCCAGACAGGAATGGCGTTTCCTAATTCTGCTTTCAGTGACAATTTGGTGTATGTATCGCAAGCGAAATCACGTTTCTTCTACATACATGCATGCTTGTGCCTTGCAGGTGCGTGGAAGGCGCGCGGCTAAATGTACATCCAATGCGTCTATGGATATGGCTGGATATTCAACTTCACTGGCACTTCTAAAGCTTGGTCTCGTTCGGCCAGTGTATGCTTCTAATACTGGTTCTCATACTTCCTAAATCGATTCCGATATGCTTCTCAACAAGGTTGAAACAAATTTGAGCACGATGCACGATCCCTTCATCGTGCATATTATCAATGATCCGGTCAGCGTATACGACCATCCATCCAACAAACCTTGATGGTCTTCGGAGGAGACAAGACATGCACCCTGCTGTATTACATTCCACAGGTGTTCTAAATGCGACACAGATGTACGTCCTCTACACGGCTGGCACCACTACCAGTGTGAAACACCTTATGGAGAGCGGGGGCCATCAACGATTTGATGTCGGTTAGAATTGTTCGATCGAATGCATTTGCCGGTGCTTAAATGCATTTTCGGTTGCTTTAATGCACGCATCCAGTTCGCAGTGTCATACATTCACCGCGACATTTACGAACATGGGTCGCATCGAGCACCGCGGCCCGTCATATTTAACGGTTAACAACGAACGGCCGTATTTGATCCGGTAAGGCACTGTGATGATCACATGGTGTCCATAAAAGTACAAAGTCGATGGGAACTCATCCATAACGTAATGAGACATGAACGCTATCCTATGAAAGAGAAGGAGCGGCCACCCCAAACTAGTCGTGCGAGGAAACAAACTCCAAGGAGCGTAAGTAGATCGGCGCGATTGATGGTGACAGCAGTTGTCGCTACAGTTCTATGAGCCGACACCTCATCAGGGTGAACCATGAGTCTTTATGGCAGCGCTAAGCGCCCATGAGACGCATTTCGACGCGAGTTTGACTTATACAGCTGCGAGGCGGTGACGGCCGGCTGCGGGGCGCGCTGCATTGACCTTGAGACAATTTATGGCGCACGCTGAGCGCCAGTGTCGCCTTCCGAAGATATACCCGGTCCGCGTGCGTCATCGTGCCGATTGGATGGCTTGCCTCCAGCGACTGCGCGGACACTGCTGGACTGAGACCACGGACCGGCGCAGTGGCAGCTGACGCCATCACACACTCTCTGACACTCGTGAGGCACTGTTCGGGCTGTTGGCTGCCAACCTCGGGTCATCGCCGTCACTGATTGGTTCATAACCTAGCTCAGATCACGCGACGCTCTGTTCGTGCACGTGGACTGTTCTGCAAGTGCATCGCCTTGGGAGGCGTAGATGCCGGATGGCTGGTCTCGGTCGAAGGTGGGAGGCGAGGGGGCTGGCGGCGCCGACACAGACTGTCGCAGTCATATGCATCGTGTCGTCGTCCAGCCACCGCCGCCTATACCCAGTACTGGTTCTTCCTGAGGATGGGGTTGGTGGGCTGGCAGGAGCTGACATCGGAGCCGTCGTGGCTCCAGTCGTCCTCGAGGTAGCACCGGTCGGCGTCGACGTCGTACAGGTAGGACTGGTCGGGCGGCGGCGCGCCCGTGTAGAGCGCCGTGACGGTGCACTGCGGCACGCTGGGCGACACATCACGCTCCGGCCAGCCGGGCTCCAGCAGCCGCGGCTGGTCGAGGAAACGCGGCCGCGGCAGGCTGCCGTTGGTGGAGAGCCGCAGTCGCGGCGACGCCAGCTCGTGGCGCGGCAGCGTCGAAATGGACGGGCGCGGCAGAGTCGAGTTGATGAAATCGGGCGTGGACGCCCGGCTCGCCGAGCGCGGACTGTCGGCCGGCGGCGCCGCGAACTCGGCCAGCTGGGTGGGCTGCTGGCGTGGGTCGGCCTTGCGCGCGGCGCGCCGACGCCGGTCGGTGGCGCACTTGATGACCACCAGCAGCAGGATGGAGGTGACCACCACGCCGATCACCACTCCCGCCACCAGCAGGTAGTCGCTGCGCAGGAACGGCTCCGAGTCCGGCTGTCGGCCGCGGCCCACCACCGAGTTGACGCCCGGACGCGCCCTGTCTTCCTCCAGCGCGGCGGGGCTCACCAGCCGTACCTCGAGCCGTCCCTGCGCCGGCTGTACTCCGTCCGCCCGCAGCTCGAACCGTACCGTATCGTCCAGCGTCTCGTTGCCTTCCAGCTCTACGGGCGTCGCCACAAAGAAGACCACGTTCTGCGTGACGTCGGCGTGCGTGAAGGAGGTGACGTTCCAGGCGTGCGCTGTGCGCCGTGTCCGCCCGGCGCGCAGCATCTGCGTGACGTAGCCGTGCTGCGGCGCCTGCAGCAGCTGATAGGTGGGGTCGCTCTCTGTCTTGGCCGCCAATTCGGACGCGTTCAGCACGTCCAGGCCGATCACCGCCGGCAGACCGGGCGTACAGCGGAGTGGCGCCGCTGCCAACAGCGGCCGTGCCCGCACCATGAACGTCTCGTTCCACACCGCGTTGAACTCGTTGTAGACAGTGGCGACGAACGAATCGTTGCTGGCCAGCAAGTTCATTTGCATGTAGCTCACGCGGCCAGCGTCGACGTCCGCCTGGCTGAAGCTGGTCACGACGTCGGCGCCGACGAAGAGCCGACCGTGTGCCGGCTCGGCGGTGACGTTGAACACGATGTCGGCGCGGCGCCCATTAGTGTCGGCTGATATGTGATCCGACGACAGGGTGGCCCGGTTCTGGCCCTGAATGATAAGCACCGGCGCATTGTGCGAGATCCGCAGCGACAGTGGCACGATAGTCAGCGTGAACTCGGCCACCAGCGGGCTGTGCAGGCCGTCCCACACGCGGAAGAAGAATTTGTCCGTGCCGAGCGAGCCGTCCTGGGTGTACATCAGCCTCTCCATGTCGACGTCCTCCTGGCTGAAGTTGCTGACGCGCACGTCAGGCTTGTCCCTGAAGGACACCCGTCCTCGGTTGGGTCCGCTGATGATGGTGAAGAGAATGTCCATCGGCGCGTTGTCCGGATCGGTGACGAGCAGCTCCTGTCGGCTGATCACAGCAGTCTGCTTCTGGACGACCGTCAGGCCGGCCGCCACCGTCTCCAGCACGAACTTCTGGTCGTTGACAGGCACAACTGTAACGTTGACGGTGCCGTTGTACAGCAGCACGGACGACGTGGGCGTCACCAAGAGCAGGCTGTAGCCGAAGCTGTCCGCCTGCGTGTCGGAGTGGTCGTGCCGGTAGGAGAGCCGCTGGGCGGTGATGTCGTGTTGCGTGAGCTCCGCGCGCGCCGCACTGCCGCCGTCCTTCAGGCTGAGACGGCCGTGACGGGGCGGCATTGTCAGCCTGATCCGCAGGTCTGGCGCACCCTGGCCGGTCCAATGGCTGCGCAGAAACTCGGCCACGCCGCCGACGTCCAGCACGGCGCGGCTGATGGTGGCCGTGCCGCCCTCGGGCAGTCGGAGCGGCGCGCCCGTCACGTAGCGTTGCAGGCCGCCGCGTGTCGCCGTCGTCACCGACACGACGATCCGCAGCACGACGCTAGTCAGCGGCGCCGCCAGCGGCGTCTCCACGCGCAACTCGACACTGTCCTCGGCGGAGAGTGCCGCCAGCGGGCGGACGTGCTCGTACATGATGACGCTGCGGTTGAGGTCCTCCTGTGTGAACCAGCTCACCTGCACGGTGCGGCCGTCCGGCTGCTCCCTGTCGGCGGCAGAGCAACGATCTGACGGCCTGCAGGTAGCTGGCACCCAATGTCGTACCGCGCCCGCGGCTCTCTCCCGATGGGTAAAGAAATATGATGAATTAAAGGTGGCTGGCATGTCGACGTCCGTCGACATGCCAGCTCGCGGTAAAGGTACGTACCGTCTCGCGGTTATCTCCGGATGGGGGAAATGGGATATAAGAGACTGGAGGTGGCTGGTATCCAGTGCGCATTCTTCCGCGGTTATCTCCGGATGGGATAAATGGGATATGAGGGGCTGGAGGTGGCTGGTATCCGGTGCGCATTCTCACGCGGCTATCTCCGGATGGGGGAAATGGGATATGAGGGGCTGTAGGTGGCTGAAACCGAGTGTCGTGCCATCTGATAGGAGAGGTGGAATATGACTGATTAAGGGTTTCCCACGTCCAGCGTTGTGTCATGCCGCGGCTTTCCACGGGTACGTAAAAAGAGGTACGGTGCGTTGGATGTAGTTGACTTTCACTATGCGACACTCCACCTGATTGTCGTAGATGGAGGTCAGGGAATTAGGTAGGGGTAGAATTAGTTGACCATCACTACAGCTGACCATGCGTTCACTGTGGGCAGAGCAGATCTTAGAGCTACCCGACGCCCAGTGTGATGCCCCAGACAAAACCTAATGGGGAGGAGAAGAGAAAAGGGGCGTTGATAAGAACCAGCTGATGCTGAATGCAATGACTCTCGGCTGTTATCCGCGGCCTGTAAGCAGAGGAGAAGTTGACAGGTCAGCACAAAAATTCCCAGATTCCGATTCATGTGTGCTTGGCGAGGGAATGAAAGAGTGTTGAAGATACCTGGAATGATCGCATCGAATCTCGCTGGCAACTAACGTCAGCGCTTCGTGAAATTATCCTCCCTGTGGACATAGACCTCTCCACTCCGTCCCTACTGAGAAGCGACAAGGCCACTAACAGTTGCTAACCGCAACTAATAGGTGAACTGACATACACCCAGCTCTTTGGCCGTAGAAATAACCAGAGATCATGATAAGTCGACGAAGCGACTAACCGTGTCTTGTAATGACTTGAAGGTAGCTGCAATCAGGAGGTCGTGTTATCAGTTGCATGCAGTAAGCTGAACAACATGGGATGACATCATGTCATTACTTGAATGCCTCATCAGATTGTGTATCACCAGCTCTCCCAGTCCGGAAACTTTCAATATGCATACCAGATTGAGTTTTTTTTTTCAAATTGAGGTTCAACTTGGTTGCGGACGAAGAATGTTGTGCCGCAGTGCATATTCTGTTTGAATCATTTGATAAGTGCTCCTTTTCCTAGATGCAAAACCCACTACAGTCACACATTCAACAAATGTTCAACGAATGTTCAACGAATGTAATGATGCACCTGAATGCTGAAGCGAAAGCAGGCAAACTCGATCACGCCTTTGCGAACAGGAAGTCCATGTCGAAAAATGCATGAATAAGTTTCGGATGATCTACCAGAATGCATTGGTGCTCGAACAAAACATTCGGGCATTGAAGCTGTGGCCATGGTTGTTCAGCAAAGGGATATGGATGCTCTAGCAGAATCCAGTGGTAGCTTTTATCCACTTTTAATCAGTTGCGACGGTCCGCACCCGACTTTGCCAGGTCGGTCAAAGGTTCTGCACAGCAAAACTGCAAGCTAAAGCACATGTCAGATACTTCGACGATTGCATGTCAGGGCGCTGGAACGGGGCTACACTCGCCAAGGGGCCGCACTCGATAGTTACACAGGCTACACTCGCCAAGGGGCCACACTCGACAGTTACACAGGCTACACTCGCCAAGGGGCCACACTCGACAGTTACACAGGCTACACTCGCCAAGGGGCCACACTCGACAGTTACACAGGCTACACTCGCCAAGGGGCCACACTCGACAGTTACACAGGCTACATTCGTCAAGGGGCCACACTCGACAGCTACACAGGCTACACTCGCCAAGGGGCCACACTCGACAGTTACACAGGCTACACTCGCCAAGGGGCCACACTCGACAGTTACACAGGCTACACTCGCCAAGGGGCCACACTCGACAGTTACACAGGCTACACTCGCCAAGGGGCCACACTCGACAGTTACACGGGCTACACTCGCCAAGGGGCCACACTCGACAGTTACACAGGCTACACTCGCCAAGGGGCCACACTCGACAGTTACACAGGCTACACTCGCCAAGGGGCCACACTCGACAGTTACACAGGCTACATTCGTCAAGGGGCCACACTCGACAGCTACACAGGCTACACTCGCCAAGGGGCCACACTCGCCAGTTACACAGGCTACATTCGTCAAGGGGCCACACTCGACAGTTACACAGGCTACATTCGTCAAGGGGCCACACTCGACAGTTACACAGGCTACACTCGCCAAGGGGCCACACTCGACAGTTACACAGGCTACACTCGCCAAGGGGCCACACTCGACAGTTACACAGGCTACATTCGTCAAGGGGCCACACTCGACAGTTACACAGGCTACACTCGACGACTATACTCACTTCGGGGGAAGCATTTTAGAATGCAGACAAGACGAAGGCAGCAATGGTGCAGTTGCTATCAACACACTCTCTACAAGCTTCGAATTTGCATTGAACGGATGAACACGGTGGGTACGGATGATAATCATAGTGGTGTTGTTTTGATGAGGACGAATGACAGATTTGTATCTTTGCCTGCAAACCGAGGGCGAGGTGTGGACAACTGTCGTGTGGACAAATGCTGCGTGTGGACAACTGTCGGACAGACTGGATACACGGCACAATGGAAACCAATGACTCCCTATCAAAGTTCAAAAGGCGCGAGGTATACTCTCATGCAGTGTTTGTCACATCCGTCAGATGGGTCAACTAAGGGATCAGGGAAGGGTAAGAACCCAAGAAACTAAATATGTGTATATATATATATATATATATATATATATATATATATATATATATATAAAGACATAAAGACATAAAGACATAAAATATTAGTGGAACTATGACCCACAAGGGCCCTTCTTGGTTGCACTCTGTACACTGAACCAGTCGCCCACCAAATCTGTCAATCAGCCCTCCCTGTAATACTGAAAAGCAAGCCCTCTATTTTCATAATGATTGTCTATGCTGTTTTTAAAGATGTTCAATGTGCTGCTACTGACAATGTTTTCTGGCAGCTGGTTCCAGTGTTCTACTACCCTGTTGGTGAAGAAAGTGTGCCTTAACCTTGTTCTGCTATGGTTAACTTTAATTTTGAATTTATGACCTCTAATTGCATCATTTCTGTTCAATTCAAACATTTCCCCAAGATATCCCCTATCCATGCACAAATTTAAAGACCTCGATGAGATCTCCTCTCAGACTTCTATATCTAAGTGAAAACATATTAAATTTCTTCAATCTTTCCTTATATGCCAGGTTGCTTATGCCATTAACCATTTTTGTAGCCCTCTTTTATACTCCCTAAAAGCCAACAATCTTTTTCATAGCTAGGAAACCAAGCTTGGATGCAGTATTCCAAATGTGGCTTGACTATGCACAGTAAAGCTTCTTGATGACTTCTTCACTTTTATATGATACATTCCTATTTATTGCCCCGAGCATTCTCAGTGCCTTCTTCCTGGCTTCCTTGGTCTGTTCTGATCCCCCCAAAATATAAATATATAAGTGTGTGTTTGTGTGTGTGTGTGTGCGTGCGTGCGTGCGCGCGTGCGTGCGTGCGTGCGTGCGTGCGTGCGTGCGTGCGTGCGTGCGTGCGTGCGTGCGTGCGTGCGTGCGTGCGTGCGTGCGTGCGTGCGTGCGTGCGTGCGTGCGTGCGTGCGTGCGTGCGTGCGTGCGTGCGTGCGTGCGTGCGTGCGTGCGTGCGTGCGTGCGTGCGTGCGTGCGTGTGTGTGTGTGTGGGTGTGTGTGTGTGTGTGTGTGTGTATCGCTTTATACCCAGGCGCGATGCAGACAACTGGATTATTGGAGAGCTGAAGCCACTCAATGTACAGCTGTTGATGGCTGGTTGGTGATGTCGTACAAATCCTTCACAAATGCTGTGCCCTGAATATGACGAGCCTGAATCTATTTTCTATGTGGAGCCATCCAAATTAAGAAGGCTGAAACAGGCTAAGTCCTGACATCCTCTGGAGCGCATTCCTTTTGCTGGTAAACCCTTGTACTGATTTGGTAATCCCTACCTATGTGCTGTAAAATATGGCTTGATGCAATATTCCCCTCTCCACATGAGCGACGCATGGTGGAGCATTGAACCCATCATGAATATGCACTGCAATAGTGGACAATTTGAATTGCTCCTTACGTGTTTCGTAGTATTTTTCTACTTTCGCGCGCCGCCGTCACGTGTGAAGATAAAAACGAGTGTTGCTACAGAGCTCAGCCTTACCTCCTTGCGAGTGCAGCATTGGAGCTGGGCGTGCACCGCTCGTGATTACAAAGGCCGCGGGACGAGCATGTGCCCTTTCAGCCGCTCACCTGGTAATCTGGCCAAGCAGCGGCTTTCTGATCACCGAATAGGTAATGGCCCTGGGCGTGCGCGGGTCGTTGGTGCTGACTAGCAGATGACCCTTGGTGACGGCCTGGTGCATCATGGGGAACACGTGAAGTCTGGTGTTGGCCACCAGCTGCAGCCGCAGACGCTCCACCCGCACGCTGAAGCTCTCAGCCGGCGTCCGATGCAGACCATCACTGACGGACACGGCCAGATGGCACCGGCTCACCCCTGTCGGCATACAGACATACACACCGTCATATACACAGTCAGACACACGGCCAGACGGCACCGACTCACCTCTGTCGGCATACAGACATACACACAGTCATATACACAGTCAGACACACGACCAGACGGCACAGGCTCATCTCTGTCGGCATACAGACATACACACCGTCATACACACCGTCAGACACACGGTCAGACGGCACCGACTCACTTCTGTCGGCATGCAGTTATTCACACAGTCATACACACAGACATACATACCGTCATACATGCAGTCAGACGCAGGGCCAGACGGAACAGACTCACCTCTGTCGGCATACAGACATACACACAGTCATATACACAGTCAGACATACGGTCAGACGGCACCGACTCATTTGTATCGGCATACAGACACACACAGTCAAACATACAGTCAAACATACAGTGAGACACACAGCCAGACGGCACCGACTCACCTCTGTCGGCATACAGACATACACACAGTCATACATACCGTCAAACATACAGTCAGACACAAAGCCAGACGGCACCGACTCATCTCTGTCGGCACACAGACATGCACACAGTCAGACATACAGTCAGGCACACGGTCAGGCAGAACCTACTCACCTCTGTTGCGTACAGGGTAGTAGTGGGCTCTGTACACGTCTCAACAAGCTTCAGTCCGATCCAAATAGCGGTTCGGTGTTATAGCCTCCGGCAGTGTTTTAGGTCATGCATGGAGGGTATTTTGACAATATTTAAGTATAGAATTGATAATGAAGAGGAAGTGTGACATATTATGCGTCCTCGAGACGAAAAACGGTTAAAGAAAATGCATCCGTGACAAAATATTAATATCTCCTACGTTTGACCTCGTGACATCATGAGTTCGTGACCTCGCAGCTTTCTGTGACCCTTAGACCATTGCAGTCCATAATTTTTACAGCAAAAAACGGGCATGATTTGGCAGCCAAATAAAAAATTGCATGCGTTTTGTTTTAAATATCCGACGAAGTCCTTCGTTATTCGGGTCTTTTATTCTATTGCGAATTTAGAACGGACGGATTTCGAGTACCTTTTCTCGCAGCTGGTAACCAGGGAGGATCCTACAATGAAATACAAAGTTGTGATATAAAAAATTGCTTACGAACAAAAATATTTCAAACTCATTCATGCAAATCTTATAGTTTGCCTAAACAATCCTCGCAAATTTAAGTTCATCGACTACCGATAAGTCCGTCATAGGCTTAAATGCATGTGACGACGTAATTTTACTTCGGAACATTCGACGGTCTGTTAATCGAAACATCCGACGGTGTTCAACCTTGCTGGGCTCACAACAAGAAGCACAATTATGACCTGATTCCACTTTTAGGCATAAGTTACATGGACGTACACTCGAATCCCTATTGGAATGCAACCGAACATGTTTCCGTCACGGTATATATAGTGTACCCCCGGAAACATGAATATTTTCACAAGCCTCCTGTGGTTTCATATTAATCTTTGTGTTAGTTTCCTGTGGTCTCATTGTTCACATCTTGTGCACTCCCTGCACATTGTACATTATTACACATTACTGCACTATGCTGCACAACAACAACAACACAAAACAATGATAGGGTAGAACAACGAAATAAACGTCAATTAATGAAAACCTGTTTTCCAAACCTACATATTTGTAGCTCTCCAATGCAGCTCTTGGAGTTTCCTTAACATTTCCCTTGCATTTTTGTGATCGCCGTAGTTTCGAAGCTAATTTCCCTGTAACGGGATAGCTTTGCTTCAGAGCATCTGACGGTTACTTACGTACTGAATGCCATCAAACCAACCAATGCCATCAACGATGCAGTCTGGCCATATTCGTCCATTCTAACATCACAACAAGAAATACAATTATGTTTTCTTTCCAACCACAGAGCATCATTTACATAGAAGTAGAGTCCAGAGGTGAAAAAGTGTCCAGCCCGTCACCCACATAATACTGAACACCACCAGGTTGTCACATGCTGATGGCTCCATGTACGCATGTGTGCGAGTGCGAAATATCGAAGATACGCACCTGCAATAGTGACAAAACATGGACACTGACCCAAATAATTGAAACACATGGAAGTGACCAGATGAAATTATTGAAATAACAAAGGCTCATATTGAAAGAACCAAAATATTTTTACATGATAGGAAGTCCACAAGTCTGCGATGTGGCACAATGGCTGAAATATGTTAGTCTGATAAATATTGTCCATAAAATACTGCACCAAGCATCTTCATATGGCTGGTAATTGAGCACCCCTCCCCTCCAGAGAAGAAAATAAGCACCAAAAATTGCACGAAATATCATAATAATTTTGCTTCCATATGAACAAACACCCTCAAGATTGCCAGATTTTGCAGACATGATATTGGTTAGCAGAAATGCAACCCTAGTATGTTGGTTAGTAGAAATACATTCAGTCCTAGCTGCGCTTCCCACAGCAATGTGTCATGATTGCCACCAGCCTCCTTTTCCAAATGCAGTGATCTTCAGAAGGATATGCATAGGTAAATCGTCATGCTTTGCCATCATATGGCTTTTGAACGATGTTGACTGGCCATTAAATGTGCAGCCAGCTACAACGCACCTTTTCCCGTGATGGTGGTGCCATATTAGCACCCACACCTTGGGCATGTATTGCATTAAGGTTTCTTCCAAGTGTCACTTCAGTTAGGTAAGACCATGATTGGATTTATTTCTTGGGATTCTGGAATTGGGGAGGAAATGTATGTGGCATTACAGGTTGGTATGGAGCAGAGGACTTTGAGGACCTTTCAATGAATATGAATCAATGGTTATGAAAGGAAAACTGTGTAGTTCCAATTCTCCACGTTTGAGAATGATGCTATTTGTTTATGCAATCAAAAACTATTTTTTTACTTATCACGATCATGTTCCGTGTTTCCAGGTTCCCATGGTGATGACCAAACGACAAGGAGATCACAGTCATTGCCATATTCAATTAACTTTTTGGAAAAATAAGGAGTGGATAGCTTCCCGGAGATAAAAATATTATGGGGGGTCAACACCAAAGACGAGGCCATTCTTCCAATACTTGTCCTGACTCTCAGAGACGAAGCACCACTGACGCAATCATGCACAAGTTCAGCTTCAATAGCGCCTTAATGCTTATTAGGTAAATACGCACACCCGAAAACCAGCTTTGAAAGCAAACTGCTTCGGAAAACGACTGTTGCGTCGGATTCAATCTCTGGTCGGTAACTGGATACTGTCCCGCCCCGTCTGCCCCTTGAGATTGCCGAAAGTTACGTCTGGTAATGGTTGCGGGCATCAACGATTGCAAACAAAGTACTTGCGATGGATACAATCAGAAGGAAGTGTGTGCATCACAAAGAGTGGAGTTATCCGCGCATAAATATTTTTCCCGCGACATGTCGTTCAACAGGGGTGTGGAAACAGTGGAAAGCGGAGTCTTTTTCACGAACCGAAACACTTGCAGCCCGTGTCACGATGACGGTGCCCGCACACACTGCACCCTACACTGCACTGCACCCACTGATCGTCAATTGAAAAAATTGCAGCCGATACATGGGGCCATGAGGCAAGTCGCCAGGTCGCCAAGTTTGTCTGTTACCGAGAACCAGATCCAATCGTAAAAACTTAAAAGCGTCACTTCCGCTGTCCACACACCACACTCGGTTACTCTGAGCACTAAGCATCATACACTTAACATACGCTCCATAACCACCTTTGGCTTTTTCATGCTGAAGAGTTCTTTTATCACTGGATGAACTACCACTCTGCCTCCTTGAACTACTGCTCTCCCTATTTGCTGACTTTGAGGTTATATTTCCTTGGCTGACACTATTGGAATATCCTTGAGATGGCAATGCAATTTCATCCCTCCCCACCCAATTTCCTAGTTTCCCTGAAGGATATGCTCATACACTGTGTCTAGCACATGAACCCCTTTCTCTGAGAAATGCAGGCCATCCCTCTGATAGAGGTCCCAGGATCCATAAAACCTGCACCACTCATCAACAAATGTGAAACCTACTTCATGGCAGAGCTTACCTACCCTGGTATTGGCTGCCAATGCCCTAGAGCTCCACTCAGGGGAGGTTCCAACCCTAGGCAAAATTGCTGTTACAATGACTCTATTGTTACCCCTCAAAGTGGCCAGATGGGCCCTGTAGTCCCGCAGAAGCTCCTCACTCCTAGCAGGACCTATGTTATTTACCTCTACGTGCACTATAACTGTACTAAACTGGTGATCACTGGTGACCTGTGCCACCACTGGTACCAGGTCCTTCACCTTGGCACCAGGCTGGTGATGCACATCCTGTCCCTCCTAATTTTACAAAATACCCGATCTAAATGTCGTACACGAGAGTCGCCGACGACCAGCACTGACTCCTTACTACTACTATCCTGGGGGCAGTCCTCCAATGCCTGGAACCTATTTGATGTTAATATGCCTGCCCGCTGGGCCGTTCTACCAGGCTTCCTCCCGCTCCTACCACCTGCCACCTGCCACTCACTGACCCTTTCCTTAGGTTCGCGTCTCCAAATCCTCCACTCCTTGACCTCATGCCACTTCCCCTCCTGTGACCTACCAGAACTACCCCTCCTCTGTTCAATATTAACACTCTCCTCTAGAGAAATCCCAGCCACCTCCACAGTAGGGAAAGCCTCAGCTACCTGGTGGCCTGCGACCACTTGGGCATATGATGTCCCTGCTACGGAGTGACCCCTTGTTGCTTTTTCTTGCCTACCCTGTGTAACAAGGGCAGCCTTGAGCTTGGAAAGCTCTGCCTTAAGGGCCATAATCTCTTCCTCTAGTGCCTGCATCCTGGTCGAAACCATCCTACAGGCTGCAGCTTATGCCTAGATTTAGATTGAAATTAACTCGTTAAACAACCGACAAAAAAGCCAACTATTATTCTCTATAAATCGCTACCTCCTATTCTGTCAGTTAATTATCTAATACCTCAAGAATACCAACACACTAAGCAGAAACTATTAAACAGCTGTTTGCTTATTTTGCGTTTTTTTTCTTCAAATTAAATGTCTAATCTAATTGTCTTCTAGACAAGTAGACAACTATATGAATATCACTTTTGATATCTCTTATGGATAGATAAGAAAATGAACAGTCACACAGCACTTATGAATACTACCAACTTAGTTTTAAACGCTATCTTAAACTTAGACAGCAAAGTGACTATGCACTTCAAAACTAAATAAAGTATGTTAGGAAAGTATTAATATTCGCTAATGTACTTATAATATCTGCACACTTGCAATATCTCCAACTGAACAAAACTAAATAGTAAGATACTCCAAAAATGAAGAAGCCTATATGCCTCTACAATTACCAGGTATATGGAGATATACCCAGGGCAATTGAAGCTAACTATTTAAATCCTAAACTCTATCCTAAACTCTATCCTAACACCATAACGACCAAAACTTATTCCTCTACACTACAGAAATCTAAACCACGAGGCCGCGCCTAAAGACAAGATGGCGCTGGGCAGCCTCGCTAGGTTGATATAGTATAATTTGCCTGTTACAAAAGTACTTATCAGATAAAAACTAAGTAAATATATTCACATAAGCAATTGCTAAACACATATCCACAGTTCAGCCTAGTGCACTGCCCTGGTCTGCAACGACTTATTTGGTAAGTTGGAGCTTTACCCGACGTGCTTCCACCGTGACACCTGGCGGCAAACTCTGGGTACTGCGTATGTGGACATTGTAGATGGAACACTGTACTGTATAATGGTACATATGTTGGGTAAACGAAAACTGCTCCAATGGGGTCGATTTGGTTTGGTAAAGAAATCGATACAAACGGCACCGATCTCGAAGTTCGCCGAAATCGAATTTTTGGGGGACCATGGAACATGGAACACGAACATGTAATTTGGGATCGTGGGCACCTTAGGAATCGTCAAAAATTCTCAAAAATAAAAAATGGACAATTTAATCTTGCATTTTGCGAGACGGGTGAAATAGGCTGTTTTGTTGAGACATTTTTCTGCGATTGCTGATCTCTTGGAACTGTTGGACTGCAACGCCTAGTAGCGCATCAATGTGGTAATAAAAGCGGATGAAATGGTGTGGGCTACCCGGAAACTACTTTTTTAAAGAGTAAATATTAAATTTCAGTGTCAAATCAATTCAATTCAATTTAATTCGTAGACAATTTTAGCACGCGCACTTGAGTGGGAGGCGAAATCAGCCTACCCGTACGGTTTTTCGAAATACCTCTCGATTGTAGCGGTCGATAAACGTCATTGCAGCGTATTTGCCTCAAAATGTTCGGCACATCGCTTAAAGTAAGACAAACGAAATTCGGCCGAACATTCTTCGTGTTAGGGACCGCCCAAGTCAAGGCATTTCGCAGCGCCACACCACAATAATCGGAGCTGATGCGATTCCCATATATCGGCAAAAGGGAAGCGCTCTTATTCCTAGCAATATTAGCGAGTTGTTTGATGTATATTGTTGTGCTATATGGCTTCAAGAACGTATAAGGTCGCCGAGATCAAGTCAGGCCAAGTTCATGACAGGTCAATGGAACCAAACTAGATGAACTAGAAGATTGTCATAAACGCAAATGACTGTAATGCGATTCATATAATTTCGCATTCCCGACACATGCTGAAAAATACTGTTTTTGTCATTGTCAACCTAAGCGTTTGCACCTTTCATCCATGTACATCGTGAAGTCGATTGGGCAGGGCCACCCCCCAACTAGTCGGGCCGGCGGCCCGGTGCAGACATCAACCGGTCTGCTTGCACGGGACCATATTGTTTGTCCCTGTTCAAATATGCCTCAATTACTTCGGCGGGATGTGACGGATTCGCGGTGTTGGAAGGCAGAGCGTTCTGAGAAGGTGCACGGACCATATTAATGACAAACAATAGTACATTAATGACAAAATAATGACAACACACCAAGTGTGTGTGTAGGTGAGTTTGGCCAGGCTGCCATCATGTGGTGATGTCGGCTGTTTGGGCACATAGCACAGATAATGCGTATGTCTGTGTCCGTGCGCGTGCGTGCGCGAGCTCATGTTTGTATGTGTGTGCGTGCGTGTGTGCGTGCGTGTGTGCGTGCGTGTGTGCGTGCGTGTGTGTGTTTGTGTTTGTGTGTGTTTTTGTGTGTTTGTGTGTTTGCGTGTGTATCTGTGCCTGTATGTGTCTGTTATGTGTATATGTCTGTGTGTATATGTTTGTGTGTGTGTGTGTGTGTGTGTGTGTGTGTGTCTGTGTGTATTTGTCCGTGTCCGGGTCCGTGTCCGTGTCCGGGTCCGGGTCCGTGTCTGTGTCCGTGTCCGTGTCTGTGTCCGTGTCCGTGTGTGTGTATGCGAGCTCATGTTTGTATGTGTGTGCGTACGTGCGTGCGTGTGTGCGTGCGTGCGTGCGTGCGTGCGTGCGTGTATGTGTGTGTGTATGTGTGTGTGTGTGTGTTTGTGTATGTGCTATCGGTTATGTCGGCGCTTTGACTGAACGACCAGAGGAGCAAAATGACATGTACTCACTATACAGCGTGAAAATCTGCATAAGTGCATTGGTGGAAGATTTTCACCGTGAGGTAAGGTCTTCATCAAATAATGTTGAATTAGAGTCCACAACCATTGGTCGTTGCAGGATCGAGTTCGTTATTTGAGTTTAAGGGCGCTTCGACCAAAGCGTGATCATTTAGCGTGGCTGCAGGATCAGCATTCGAGCCGACTAGACTTCGCTCATGGCGGATGGGGGAACTGTATGAGGGAGAAGTAAATGAATGTGCTTGGGGAGGGGAGATGGGGGCACGCTCGCCCCTCCACCTAACATGTTAGAGGAAGTCATAACGCTCCTGAAAATATGGTGAGACAGGAGGAAATCCTCTAAGTATGTGACAGCGCACAGCTTTTTCCTTCTCTGTGAATGACGTGTCACTCAGCGCGGCAAGGTTGGGAGGCGGATAGCTATCAGAACAGACAGGATGCTGTGATAAAGGAGGCACTGGCAAACCAGCTGGCAATGTCACCAGAGATGGTTCGCCGGCTAGCGCGTGCCGAGAGGCGAGGGCCGGGCCGCCTCAGTGAGGGCAGATGGTGTGGCTCAATACTCCACTGACTCTGCCGGCGCGCCGCTCGGATCGCGGCTCCCGCCAGCATGGCACACCAGGCAGTGCGGCCGCCAATCGAGCTCACACGAGCCGCCGCCCCCGCCCCGCCCCGTCCCGCGCCCCCGCTGCCGCCCCACCCCGCCCCGCGCCCCCACTGCCGCCCCACCCCGCCCCGCCCAGCCCCGCGCCCCCACTGCCGCCCCACCCCGAACAATTCACCGCGCGGCCGCAGCCGGTGTGGCGATAACGACGACAACCCAGGATTTGACCGATATTAAATTGTTCGCCGCCGTACCGCTTCATATTAGTGGCCTGCGGTCGGTAGCCCGCCGGCCACGTTCGACTGGCCACCTTCCGATGCTCAAAAACAGCCGGGTCAGTGCTGTCGGCTCGCAGATGCGGTGGAAGCGGCTTCTTTGGCGACGACCGAGGCGGCGGTATGGATCGGCACCGGACGCTCCCGGAGCACGGCGGTACTGTAGCGGCGCACCGACCGGCCCAGGTCAACCGCTCCACGCCGCACCAGAGTGCAGCCACTGCCCGCCGCCAGCGGCCATTTCGATATCTCATCAGAGAAGCGTCAACAGATGAAGGAGCCAGTAGGCTTCCGCAAAACCTGAGCTGTGTGTGTGCAAGCAGACAGGTGGTGACACCACTGGGCCCTGCACACCACTTCCTCCATCACCATGGTGCTCACCTCTGTCTGACTTCGTGTCTTCATCTTCTTCTTCTCTGTCTGGCCTTACAGTTGATCCACCTCTCGTTCAGTCCCATATTTGTGTCTGCATGTACTTCTCCGTGTCTCTGTTGTACTTATTTGTGTCCCCGTCTCTGCACCTGTTGGTGTACCTGCACTCACTGTTCTTGCTCCGATCCTGTTGCATGCTCATGTTCCTATCCACTTCCACTTCCTCATCCTATTGATATCCGCGAATCCATCCTTCCGCTGTCAGTCCATGTTCACTTGATGTAGCTCAACAGAAAAAAACGCACACAGATATAAAGAAACCAAGGCCATTTTACGGTTGGTTCTTAGGTTGGCTCTTACCATGTCAATACCACAGAGATGATGTCAAATCCTCCTGAAATGCATGGAGGTCGTGGCTCCGAAACTTACTCGAATGCTATATTCATCTATGTTTCTGAGCATATGTCGCTCGCTGTCCCTGTCCCTATTTCTGCACATATACTGTAAGCTGAACAAATGAGACGATGTGGGTTCGTTAACAGCTTGACAAGTGGGCTTGCACATCACTTTTTCCAACGCATTCTGTCTTTACTCATACATCTGCCTATATCTCAGTAATAGAGCATAGCACGGATTGGATATCCAAACGGATATTCGTTTGGTACGGATATGGATTGCCACGGATCTGGACCGAGCGGATTGGATACAGTTCGACATAAATGGATGCGTATGGTACAACGGATTGGCTGTGCAGCCTTTTTGATGGAAGGTAAACGGAACAAAATAATCATTTTTCCTTCTCGTTTCGAACCACACCCATACATAATAAAATGTTGGGATTACCTAATGCTGAGCTTTTTTACTTGCCTTCAAACAAATATGATGACACTAATTAGTAATTATACTGCCATATAGCTATTTTCACAGGTACCCTCAATGTCCGAAATCTGCAAACGTAGTTTGAGCCGGATTCATTCTATTGTTCGATCAATTTCCAGTCATCAAACTTGTGTGCACCTCAGATTATTGCATTCACACTGTTAGCTGTTCAGCTGTTAGCTGTTTGCATTCCAGGACCTCGTGCATATATTATCCATGATCAAATTTAGCAACCCATCCATCCACCTTTAACTTCATTCTTACCTAGATACATAGGTGGACATCTACATATCCGTTATATGGGTATATATAGTGGAAAATATAGTAGTTGTCTTAAAAGGTGTTCTTGGATTTTCTGGATATTTTTCGCAATGCCATGTTTATGAACATGATTCGGAACATGCCACAACTCGTTTTAGACGCTCGTGGTTACTTTTCACTTTGAACGTTGACGTCATAAGAACGTCGGTACGGTCCAATGACGTCATAGGTATGGCACGGAGGCTTCGATTAGCTAACGCTACAAGCGGTTCACATACCATAACCCGCCCACGTCCGGGGGGGGGGGGGGCAGATATCTGACCCCCTCTGGTTATTCCTCATTTGTCGCCAAACTAATAGGATTAGCAAGGCCAAACCTCGCATAGTTGTTCACTGATCTTTTCCGCATATCCTCATACATTTTGAATCCTGGGTCATCTCAGGTCAGGTCACCAGATCAGGCGAAGTGACCAAACTACACTCGGAGTTCTAGGTGGCATAACTTCCACAATAATTGGGTGATTGATTTCAAACTTATAGCATGTCATGATCTCATCAGGGACCATAATATGTATATCTTTTTTTTTGCAGCATGACCTTAGGTCAGGTCGCTGCCATGGCTTCTCCATTATAGGGCCACGGTAAAATATACAAATGTTTCCTAGTTCCATATTTGCGCTCGGAATGATCTCACAACGGTTGTGGCATGTAGATGGAAGCCATACTTAATGTTACCGCTGACATTTTTGATCAGTGACCTCACCAAGGTCTCTGAGGTCACCTGAGATCACTACACATTTATGCGCATTACATCGCACTGCATTGAGCTAGAAGGCTGAAATTACCGTCATTGTGCTTGTATCGTCAAAACGTGTCGATTGATACCTGACATGACCTCCCTAGGCCTTGACCTGAGGTCATGACTTCATGACCTTGACCTGAGTTTCGGTTGACCTGACCTTACATTTCACCACATATCGTCGGTAGCGCATTTCAAGGACTGTCGAATAGCTTTCGCCATTTGTTTCTATCTTTTGCAGGTCCTGAGATATGTGTTAATATCTGAGTCCCACCTGATCTGGTCGAATTTGACCTATGATGGTCCAGTGACCTGAATGTTGACCTGAGCAAAAAAAATGACCGAAACCCTTTCGATAGAGCCCGTCACCAGCTATCCAACGTCGTTTTCTGTTTGTCGCTAGCTAGCATAGTTCCACAGATCTTAGGGGGGGCAGACATATGCCCCCCCCCCGGACATGCGAAGTTGGCGCGGACCGCCGGACGTGTGAGTGTTAGTGAGGTGGTCCCGGCTGTGGGTCATTGACCTCGTCACGGTAGTTTTCGGATAGGCGAACACATCCCTCGGGGCTCGGATTGTGGCTTGTACAGCTTTGCAGCTTCGATGAGGAGGTTGAGGAAGATGAGGGAAAAGGGAGCGTTCTGAGACATTTCAGGAAATTTCTCAGAACATTTCCACCGAGGTATATCCTGCTGCAACCGGCAGGCTTTGGCACACATTGGTCATATCACTCCGACCGGAATAACTCCGTGATGTCTTAAAAAAAACAGGTATAAAATCGCTTCGTTATTCCGATAAGAAAGTTTAATTATATCGCAGGGGACTGAGTCACAACTTGCAAGTACCGAGGCCAATTTCGCACTGATGAACGGACCCGGAAGTGATACTGACAAGTATCGGTTTCTGCTGCGTGCTGCCGTTTCCGCAAGACCTCCAAGAAGTACGATGACAATGCATCATTAAAGAGGAAAGCTTATCCTGACCTAACCTAACCTAGACTAACCCAGCCTAGTTTGGCCTAACCTAATCTAACCTAACCTAGCCTAACCTAATATAACATAATACAATATAATCTAATCTAAGCCAATGTACACTAATATATTATAATATAAAAACACAAACGTAATATATATCGTGACGTCATCCGCACGTCACGTCCCGATCAGTGCCGTCCGTTCAGTTTCCTTCGGCGTTCTTGTAGAATAACAGTCGTATGTGGTCTATGTGACAAAGAGGGGGAATCTGGGCATTTTCGACGTGAAGAAATGTTGAATCAACTGCATGGAGTGTTGAATGTCCCTTTGATCACGTATGAGAAGTACCAGGTGAGGGATGGATAAATTATTGCACAAAGAACAGCAGTGCGGCATGGACGGCGCATTATAGAAATGATCGCTATGATCAACCGGGAGGTAAGCATGAGCGGAGAAAGCGAGTAGTCACATCACCTGAATCACGTTATCTGACAAGTCATTCTGAAAGAAAATTTTAAAATTCCTAAAAACACTTTTTAAGATAACAATACCCAAAATAGTCCATATATAAAGTGAGTCAAATATAATTGTTAGCTCATGATCCGATGACAGGATGCAGTCACCAGTACAACACATGCATTGCAACTGTTGTCCAGGAAAACGGTACCATCTTCTCACCTCGCCATCTAAAATGAACATATAAGATATTGCACATGGCAGGTACTCAAAGTTACAGAGACTGGCGCACATAGTGCGTGCAAACGAAGGAGGTTGTCGTGAACCTGTCTGTGACATGATCATGGCTTCAGAAGAGGTACAAATTTATGTAAAATTTCGCGACCCATACGGATTTGAAATCAACTAACCTTGCTCACACCTGTGAGCACGGGTTTCGATTTTTTCAAAACATTGAGTGGGGAACGTCATCGTCGCCGTTGTCACCCCCTCCCTCTATTCACTCCACACACCAACGAACACACACCGGCTTGAATACAATATTTCAGTGTCATTTTGCAGGCTAAAACACAGCGACCTTGATGGAGCATCGGAGCACAGCAGGCCTGAACTGTGATGACGATGGGTGAAAATACTTCCTTGGTGCCTAACATTAGGGAGAATGGAAGCCAACATTTTGACAGGGCAGCTTCAGGGTCGGGGAGGGGGCACAGAGCTTCCACAAATGCATATAAATCGACAACCCGTTGGCGAGAATACTGGTCAAACATAAACATGCAAATCGTCAAATACAAATCAGAATGATTTATGTCTGAAAATATAGTGGGCGAAATCCGATGAGTTTTTAGTTTGGGGACAGGGAGTGTCTAGTACGTTGACACTTCCCCCTCCCACATGTTTTTGTTCTCAAGTATCGTTACCTCTGGACCTGTGTGTGCTGGGACGACTGGAGCCATGCAATACACGTAGTTGCGTACAACAGTCTAAGTACTATTAAATACTGCAACCAATCATGTTTGAACCATGTTACATTTTTTTACGAATTTGGAAACGGATAACACATTTGTATCTGGCATGGAGATGAGTGCAGCATTGATTTTTTTCCTACGGATATGGATTAGACCGGATTTGAAAATGGCAATCCATGTAATGCTATGCTCTGCCTCGATCCCCACCACGGTCTTTCCCTCGTCTCCCTTTCTCACCCCCCCCCCATCCTTTCACTCTCGCTCTCTCTCCCCAGACGGCACGGATCCTATCAACACATCTGGGCACAATGACACACAGTACTAACCTGGCCTCGTGTGCCTAAAGATGACCTGGCCGGCCGACAGTTGGCTGCGGGAGAAGTTGGAGACTGGCGACTCCGGATCCTCCACCAGACTCACATTTCCGCACTCGCACCGGCTCACGAAAAACGTCAGCTCTTCGGACGGTAGGTCTGCATCAACGGCGTCTGGGCAATAAACGGCAGGACGTCAGCGGTGGGTCTAAAACAAACACCATCTCATATACACCATACTAGAGCACCATCATCCAGACATGGTCAATCAGAGCCACTGAGGGCGGGTGAGTCTAAAAAAGCAGACATCTCACATGCAGGGGTGAGTCTAAAAACTAATATCATCTCACATACACCATATCACAAACACCATCGTACAGACACGGCCAATCTCAGCAACCGATCGATCGATCTTCGTGAATGGTGAAGATCGAATGATCTTCGATCTTCACCAAACGGTCGGGGGCGTGCCAAATGCGTATGGTTTGAATTTCGTGACCTTGGGTCTGAGATTGGCACGCCTGTAAGTAAAAAATCCGGCTTTGCGACGATTCAGTAACCTTTGACCTGACCCAAGGTCACGAGGGCCAAAACAGCACGCCTTTGGTTCCCGTCTGACCGCTTGGTGAAAGTTTCATAAGGACTGATCGAGCGGTTGCTGAGATCGGTCATGTCTGTAAGATGATGTCTGTAATATGGTGCATGTAAGACGGTGCCTACTTTTTAGATCCACCCGTCTTCGGTAGCAGAACGCTGGGGCAGACCCGACGTCTACAGAACAGCCGACAGGCCCTCAATACAAAAGGCTGGAACAGGTCCGATGTCTACAGAACAGCGGGCAGGGGCCAGCTGGCGGCTGCGCGTGTCAAAGTTACCCAAACTTATCATGGAACTTCAGCACGCCTTCGTGTCGGCCAGGGCTCGTAAGTCAAATTCCAGGCCGCCAAGTCCACGCACTCATTAGAAGATATTCGCTTTTTGTTCCTGAGCTGGGAGTTACGGACGGCGAGTTAATTTGCCATTTGTGGCGGCGACAGTCGTCTCCGCGGACGCAGCTAGTGGCGCGGGCTCGGCGACTCCCGCGCAAGTTTCGGCCACGTCAGCGGTGTGAGCGAAATTCACCGGTCGCCGTCGGCCCGATAGTGTGGGTTGCCGCAGGGCAGCCCAGTTTTCCAATCTTCGCTCATTCAATACGGTATCTGCCGGCATGCTGCTGGCGACTTGTCTGAGGCTGAGCTTCAGCCCAGCAAAACAACAGCGGACGAGAGGCGCTGCATAGAAGGCGCCACACAATGCTGGTGGCTGCTATCGGTGAAGGGACAGCATTGTGAAGACGCCAGCCGTACTTTGAACACGGACGATTCTACAGCGCTTTACATTCAGCACAACCTGCTGCTACCAGCACAACATGCAGTTGTCACGAGCAAAAGGCGCCATCAGGAATGAGATATCGGACAATCTAGGCTGTCTTGTATGATTCAATATGGGACAGATCACCTCGTATCCCGTTTGAAAGAGGCACCCGATTTACTTTGTGCCAACAAGGACAGCTTTCCGCCCTGGCATCAGGGAACAGCAGTCTGCACCACATTACATGGTCACTACAGCACGTAGCACATTTGCTCTGGGCTTTGGAATTCCATTCCAATGATGACACAATTTTCCTTGTAATGTTGAATTATATAGAGTCGTCTGTATTCACGAAACTGTTTCCCAAATCAGGTGGTTCAAGTGATGCCAATAATATTCACTCCAAAATGACATGTGTAGCATCGGCAATGTAAGCCGTACAAAATATTCCACTGAAAATCATCCGGAAAAAAACAAACGACCTGCGGATTTCCAACGTGTGACCAGTGTTGCTGGCGTTCCCGCCAATTCCACACGTCTTCGCGCCACACGGACCGCCCAGTATTGCTGCCTCGTCGCGTCGATGAGGACGTTTCCCCGTCGGTCGCGGCAGTCGAACCCGACGACGGGCCGTCGTATGCAAATGGCCGCTCCGGCCGCCACCGCCTGTGGAGACGTGCCTGCTAATCTGTGAATGGGCCAATTACTGGCGCGACAGAGTGTCCATAATCGGCGCCACTTCACCAGTCGGCGTGGCTGCATCAGGCCAGCCGAGCGACCAGAAAACTCGGCGTGACTCCATCAGACCAGCGGAGCGACGAGAAAACTCGGCGTGACGTCATCAGACCAGCGGAGAGACCAGAAAACTCGGCATGACTCCATCAGACCAGCGGAGCGACCAGAAAACTAAGCGTGACTGCATCAGACCAGCGGAGCGACGAGAAAACTCGGCGGAACTACGCTCTCTCCGATCAATACCATCAACAGCTTTGGATGTTCAAGAAACTGCAGAAGGTCGATGGAAACTTAGTGCATGCGTGCGGTAAGAATGTGTGTAAGCACCCCAACCGATCAAGGCAAGTTGCGATTAAATGAAGCACCTGGCTACCCGATATGCAGCTCGATACGGCTGTATAAACACCACGCCTGGGCGACGTGTGGTTGTATGCCTGTGCGCCGTCTCTGTTTACTGGTGTAGGCGTAAAGCCACGGTAGTCAGACCACCCTCACTCGCCCCGTCAGAGGCCAGCGTTCTTGTAAATGAGGAAAACAGGAATTAGAGAGCGGCGGAATGAAAGCGCCTGGAAGCGGAAAGAACCGCGCGAAATAAACGGACACGCCCCGGTAATGATGAGAAAACGTGCCTTGGGTTTATTTCTGCGCTCTTGGCATGCTCCAGTGTTTGACTTGTCTCGCGCAAGCTGTCGTGAATCCCGTAGCAGGAACTACAAACAGACAATGCATGCACTCCAAATAAAACTAAATTAGAGTCATTATACAGATGTCATGGCTATGTCTATGGTACTACTATGTCCCGATGTTTTGGGAGAACTCCTGAAGCCTCGCATCCAGAAGTGAAAGTTGTGAAGGTTATACGTAACGTGGTTTTCCTGGAATGGCTATTAAGTATACAAATTCACATTGACCAAACACATTGATGCGAAAGTGCCTGGAGCGAAACAGTCCGTCATAACTATGCGGATGCTCTTCGTTCACTGATCAGTAGGAAGATCGAATCCGCGCCCTCAACCTCATATTTATCTAAGGTTATTTGGCGTGTGACACGCGGATAATAGTCCTAAATAAATGAGGATGTTGTTCTTCATTGCGGTTCAAGGGTCGTACACAACATATGTTACCCCGAAATGTAAATTATTTTAAAAGAACTTCTCCATCACATCCCATGACTACTGTTCGCAACTGTGTGCTTTTCCATAAGATGATCTGACAATGAATATAAATTGAAATGAATTGACCTGACAATGGTGAACACATAACTGTTACACATGCTTAAGCAACCCTGTTAATTTGAAAACTGAGTAAGATGGAAAATGAATTCGATGGATTTATATACATGGTTAACAAATTTATATACCTGAACTGAGAAATATATCGTGTCAATTTGATATATATATATGTATACCCATACATAATTTTTAAATATATATATATATATAGGTAGATATACATATAAGTTAAAATAGGTCACGATATCACGATTTCAAATATCCTGAAAACGAAAAATCCGAAATATCCAAAAGATGCGGTGGATTATTCTGAGTTCACCGATATACATACATTTATACTTTTGCACAGTTCGAATTGTTCTTCATTGTGTTAAGAACCCCAAAATACATCCTGACATCTGAGAAATGCTCGGGGTTATGACACTTTACCTTTGATCTGATCATTCTAAGAATGGCACAGGTGGATTAGGCGCATCAGGTAACCCGGTACAAATATTTTCATCAGCATATCAAATATTGGGTGTGACGCTTCTGTCGGTTTGCCGTGGAATGGGCCCCATTATTAATGTTGGTCGTCAACGTAGGCCGATGCTTGGTCTGCCACAGAAGGACGTGTGCCTTTTTTGCGCACCAGACAGCCGCAGAGACATATCTGGCGGCGGGAGACGTGGAGGCCAACTTTAACAAAAGCGTCGCGAAACGCCTAGACTGTCGCTGGCTGTCGGGACGTCTAGGAAATCGGCTGCTCTCGGCTGCATTGCTTGGCGACTGACAAATATTTGCTGGCTGCGTGGTTGGGTGGCGCCTGCCGCTGAGAGCCTGCAGTCCGTGCCCATTGGCGACGGCCATCGGTGTATCGAACTGTATTACTGCCAGCTCGCAACAGGTATATGCAGGGCAGCTCGTGCCAACACCTCTCACCGGATCTCGCTGTGGCTACAGAGGCTTGACCATATTCACGAGAAATGCCAATCTAGATTGACGGCAGGTGTAGATCACTTTCAGCATGGACCGATGCAGTCAGGTATTACACGGATGTTTGTGCTTGTAGCATATTTTACTTCAATTACTGGATGGGCTTTGTAATTTGTGTCTGCATATATGTACATATATACATATATATATATATATATATATATATATATATATATATATATATATATATATATATATGTATACAGATATATATATGTGCACGACAAATAGACAAAAGCATAACATCCAATATTATATATCTTGCTGAAAATATTTGTGTCGGGTAATCTGATGCGCCGATTCCAACTGTGCCATTTTTATAAAGATCATATCAAAGGTCAAGGGGTAATAACCTCAGACATTTCTCAGATATAACCAAATAAGGGTGTATCTTGAGGTCCTTAACACAATGAAGAACTATTCAAACCGTGTAAAAGTATGCATATATTGGTGAACTCGCAATAATTCACTGGGTCTTTTGGCTATTTCTGACTTTTCGTTTCCAAGTTATTAATCGTGACATCGTGACCTAAGATCACTTGACCTATTTGAACCTTCGAGACAGTCACAATCCGATTTGAAAATGCATAAATGAAGTTTCATATGTTACTCTTCGAAGAAGAAAGAAAAGGGTTTTCTACTAAAACTGTACATATCCATTCAAAATTAAGCCTACATGGTTGTTTTTGCGCTAGTTTATCCTGTTCTGTTTTGATATTTGTTTCAAAAGGTATATTACTGAAATATAAACATTTGACGTTCGAGCCACGTGATGGAGTGAGAATGTAAATCGTGTGATTTTGATTGTTGTGTTGCACAAGTGCTGTAACTCGTTGTGAGGTCAAGGGTTAAACAAAGGACATAAATGCCTAATAATTATAGTATGTGGCCAATTCCACAATAAAATGGACAAGCTATGTGGCCAAAATAGCACCATAAACTTGATATTTGGATGCATGTACTTCTATCATATTGGCTTGAATCTATAATTCAGCTGTGCACCTTTGGGAACGGTCAGTGCAACGGTTAAGGGGTTATAGCCAAGGACATTTTTGAGACGTCACCTAAGTCTTTCGAAACCTGGGACTCGATGAATAATACCACGAATTGCACAAAGCTATATAGATATATACGTATATGTACATATACTTATATATATATATATATATATATATGCACTTTACGTCTATATTACATATATATATATATATATGTATATGTATGTATGTATATATATATGTATATTGTGAGCTGGTAACGTGACCTAGTTTGACCTCCATGACAGTCACAATGTTATTTTGGAAATTCCGAAGCGACGAAGGGAGATTTGTCAACTCCTACATCGTCACCTGGAAAGAGAAAGGGAGTAGACATGTTTCACCTTAAGCAATATATTTCTTCCTCAATGTCAGCATATCAAAAATGTACAATCATATCTAACTGATAACGCTGAAGGCTATTTATCACCGCCAACGACTGTAATATCAACCTTCGGGCGTTTCAAATATCACACTCTGGGAACGAAAAGATGAACCTCATTGACTGAGTAAGCGTATTCATCTTGCACTGCTTGTGAATAAATTTGGCACGGACGCATCCATTCACACATGCAGACCCCGAAATGGATTGAATTGGATCATGAGCCGTGTGCATCGGTGTAATAAAATAATGTAACAAAATTGCAATGCAATGTAATACAATAATGTGTTGCATTACAGCATTATAACGCAATGCAATGCAATGGTCTACAGATCTGGAGATCATCTCATACCTGGTCAGAATTCCAGTTCAGACTGATGATTTGTCACTGCGATAATATTAACCAACAAAATCCGTATCAACGCGCGCGACACTTCCCACTTCATCCGGCTACCAATGACACACGCCACGCATCGGTAAGCAGTTCATGAACTATTACGGTGCTGTGGGTTACTGGTGCGAACTTGCGATACCACCCTGTTCCTTTCATCGTGATGGCTTTTGAGAAGCGCTCGGTGAGGTGGCCCGTGACGTCCATTTCCTTCTGCTTCGATGCAAAGGTGAACTTGATGCAGCTGACTAGCTTGTATGACAGATACTTAAACATGGCATCCGCCGTCAGTATCTGGTTGTTAAGCGGGCGCTTGAGGCACTCTTGAGCCGCGACACGCTTGGATGTGCTCCCGATGCCGTTGCAAGCGCTTTTGCCATGCGATTTGACAAAAAAGCCACTCATAGGTACCCAAAAATCTGTCTGATGGTGTCACACATTCATGAAGTCATGCTGATGCCTATGATCCAATTGATTCATCCAATCTATTTACGATCCAATTCGATTTATTTCGGGCTCAGCTAGTGTTAATGGATGCGTCCGCGCCAAATTTGTTATCAAGCATTTCAAGATGAATGCGTTAACTGAGCCAATGAGGTTCATCTTTTCGTTTCCAGGATGTGGGGTATGAAACGCTAGAAGGTTGATACTAGTGATTGGAGGCGATAAAACCTTTCAGTTTTGTTGGTAAAATATGATCGTACATCTTTTAAAAGATGCCGGCATTGACGATGAATTATATTGCATAAGGTAAATAAGGTAATAAACATGCATTCCAGTTGTTTTCTGTGCAGCATTGTTGTCTGCGAAATACATATTTTTAGGTAAAATACTGCGGTCCGAATTTCTGGGATAAACCGTTGCAGGAACGCATGCACCATGACAGTGTTGTTGTTTTTCGTCAGATGATGCAGCAGTAGCTCCGTTAGCACAGTACCTCGCTGCATCTTACTCTACAAATTAATAATTGTCAGCGCGTACTGAACAATCATTTCACCCTTCTTGGCAGTAGCCTTTGCGTAGATGAAGTGTTGGCCTTGTTTGTCAGCCACAAATTGGTGTCTGGTCAGCTTCACGGTTTGCTGGCTCAAATTTCGCATGCTTTCCTCTCTGGTCTAGACTACTCCTGCGAGTGGCGTACTCAAGTCTTTTCTGAACCAAGTCTATCAAGTCTTTTCTGAACCCTATTTTTGGTTCCATCAGCATGTCGCATCGTGACACGGTCGGTCTCGCCGAGACACATCCGACTGATCTGGTCCGACTCATAAAATAGTTTTGTTTTCACCTTGACTGCGTCCGACACCTCCAGCAATTCACTGCTTCACAGGCAGCATGGTCAGCGAGAGTGAGCAGTGAGCACTGGACACCCGAACACGACGCCACCCATTGTTTATCCCCTTCCTGATATTGCACTACATTCGCTTTTTTCACGAGGAAATGAAGGGTTGTGCGAATGGTTTCCCGGTTATTGCACTGTGATTGCTGTGCTATGGATGCTTCTCTTCCTGTAATTCATGGTAATGTCTACCTCATAAATCATCTATTACCACAATTTGGAGACATTTCTGCCATTTTGTTCAACCCTTGATCTCACAACGAACTAGAACACTGGTGCAAAATAACATTTAACATCATGTGACTAACATTATCATCCCATCAAACGTCGTTCCCGACGTTTGATGGGACTATATCATCGCCTCGAACGTCAAAAGGCTTGCATTTCAGTAATATACCGTTCAAAGTGCATATTTGCAAAGACCACGAAAAACTAATGCAGAATCACCCATGGATAAGTAGTGTTTTAAAATTTGAATATTTTTTTCTTCGAAATATAAGATATTAAACTTCATTTCTGCACTTATCTTTTTTCAAATCGCATTGCTACTCCCTCAAAAGTTGAAACAATTTACGCGAGCTGAGGTCACGTAGTCACGATTCCAAATATCTCGTAAACGAAAATTTAAGAAGATACAAAACATGCAGCAGGTCATTGAGGTGCACCGATTTCTACGTGTCCTTAATTAAAATTGTTCTTAATTTAGTTAAAGACATCAAAAGGCACCCTTGTTAGGCAACAACTCAAAAATGCCCGGGGCTGATCTTTCTAAAAATGGCACAGCTGGTTTCGGAGCATCAGATGACCCCACACAATTATTTTCATCAAAATATAAAGTATTGAGTACTATTTTGGCCCATTCGCTAGTCGATTTGTCGTGGAATGTGCCAGGAGCGCTATGGCCACTGCCCAATGGTCCTCAAGAAGCCAAGTAGTTGGAATTGACATATTAATCACTGCTGTCTGTCAATCGATGAAAATAACGAGCGCCATTAACGAGCGCCATTTCGGCACACATCTTCCGTCACGGTCTCCGCGCGACGACACTCTTCCAGTTGAAAGCCATAGCTCTTGGACGACTGTCAGCCGAAAGCCAGAGCATGACATTATTACTAAGTAACACTACCAGAACTGGACATGCGATGGAATAAGGATCCATACTGGCTGCCTCCAAATTGGTTGGCCCTGATCAGTGGCGTAGCCAGGAGAGTGAAGGGGGCAGCCGCCACCAACACTGGATGGTCGAAGTGGCCATGAAGGCGTTCGCGCAGGGACAGTTACGGCCCTTGTGTAGACGTGTTGGCCCCTAGAGAAACTAAAAGGTGGACGGCAAGAGTTCCGGGGCGATGAAAGAGGGGGGGGACAAATCAACGGGGAGTGCTCTCAAAAAGATGTTGAGGGCCCTTGGCTGTGAAAGAGCAGTCTCCGCCGGGATGGGCCCCCAGCAGCTGAGGAACAAAGAAGGCGCCTGAGAGCCAATGGGGGCTGGGATGCTTTTTGGGTTTAAAGGGGCCCGGAATAATGAACGGGACCCCGAAAAGCTGAAGAGGGCTAGTGAGAGGCCATCTCATGTCTGAAATTATCTAGGTTGATAGGTGCACAAGGGATACTGAAGACTAGCATGGGCCCCTAAAAGCATGAGAGGGCTCTGGGGGATGAAGAGGAACTCATGAGAGTCGGAGAAAACTGTACTGGGATTCTTCTGAGGTTGAAAGCAGCCCCTAATGGGTGAAAAAGATCCCCCAGAAATGAAGAAAATCCTTGTTGACTGGCGACTGATGAGAGGAATTCCGGGGCTAGCCTCAGAGCTAGATTATTATTGAAACCACAGAGCTGTCGATAACCAGGAAGAGCCCATGGTAGCTTCATATGGTTATTTAGGGCTACCAGAGGACCCTGAGAGGTAAGGAGATTCCCTAAAGCTAACGGCGATGGTTGTGAGGAATACAGAGGGCAGCGTCAGCCCTTGAAGCTAAGAAGACTGCCCAAGACTGGGAAGGTCCACTAACAGCTGGAGAGGACCACTGACGACTGAAAATGACCACTGAGCGCTAGAAAGGACTGGACTGCGATGCCCTCGAGGCTTGAAAAGGGCCCTTATGAGAAGAGCATGACCTCCTGAGATCCAAAGAGCGTCTCCAAGGGCAAGTGATGGTTATGAGGAAAACTGAGGGCCGGTTTCAGAGATGGAATGCTCTTGCTAGCCCGAACGACTGTCGTGGACTGTGAAGGTCCAATGGGAGCTAGAGCGGACCGGGCTGCGATGAGAGGCTCTACGTAGGAAACCCAAGTGATGAACGTAACGGCGATGTAAAGTTCCGAGAGCTGGCGATGTTTGCTGGAAATTGTGAGGCCTGTCCCGGAACTGCGATACTCTCCTGGAAACTGAACGGGTCGGTCGAGGACTGTGAATGCCTCACGAATGTTGGCGAGGGCTTCTGAGGGCTGAATATGTCCCCAGGGGGCTAGAGAGGACTGAACTGAGACGATCCCGAGGTTTGGGATGGGCACCTGAAGGATCTGGACCCCCTGAGAGCTAAGGGAGTCCTTGGGAACTGGCAATGTGTGCAAGGAATACTGAAGGCCAACCTCAGCGATGAGGTATCTGTGAGAACCATACATCCTGCCAAGGACTGGGAAAGCCACCCACCGCCACCCCATCTGCAGTGACCTCTCCAATAGCCACAGCCGTCGTGGCGGTGACGACCTCCCAAGTGACCACAACTGTCCTAGTGGCCTGACCACAGCTGCACTGGCAGCAACGGTCGCTCCGCCGATAGTGAAGCAGACAGCCCAGCGATAGCTGTGATGACGGTCACCTGTCAGTTGCTTCGTCTCGGACCAGGGCAACACCGGTTAAGAAAAAAAGAAGATAAAGTTATATTGCGGGATGCTGTGTGCTATGTCTTGCTGTTCAAGCGTGCTGCTATTCCTTGGTCGGTCCACACAACTTGCACGCATTTTCTCACGTATTTGATTATCTTTGCGTACGGCATAGTTGTATATTACAAACATACACATATATACACATATATATATATACATATATATATATATATATATATATATATATATATATATATGTATACCCATTCGTGCACGGCGTGCAAAGCGAGGACTGTGACTGGGTACCGACTATCCAAGACCATGTAAAGGCACCAATTGACAAGGCTCAGACTTAACATGGTAGTAGTCGTGCATGTTTAATCATGCTCTGTCTGGTTTTTTTTAAGAAAGATATCATGGTAGGCCATCAGAGTGAAACTGAATACCGAGGACCGATGCGACAACCGAGGACCGACTTCGCACGGGCGCAACTAGGGGGAAAAACTGCGTGTGTGGGCGCATTCCCTCGATTAATGCGTTTTTTAGCCGAAGGCGCCTTTCAGAACAGAAAAGGCACATCATACGGATAAATGGAGCACCTCCAGAACAAAAATACCCCATGATCAAATTCCTTTCATCCAACCCTGCCGGTGTGTAAGCTGTACGAACGTGCTGTGAATACCGAGGACCGTGTGTGAAGGGTTCTTACCATCCACCACATGCGAGGCCCGCTTCATACCAATCCACGTCGTCTTCTCAGACGGCCTGCGCTGTACCGTCGCTTACCACAGCCTCTACTAAATGATCATGAGTCTGACGCTTGTCATCAAGTAGCAGGACATAACTCGAATTCCGCCGGAAGCAACGTATATCCTCTGGGGACGTCGAATGCTTCCCTTGAAAGGTAGCTTCAGTACTTCGAAGTCACGATCACTAAGCATTGTAAAATGTCGTTCAACATCAGCTGCTCCTTAGTGCGAACTGACTGGAGCTGATTTAGCTGGCTAGACCCGCAAGAGCTGACTAGACCCGTGCTGGCATCCCTACCGAGTACCGTGGGAGTTAACACGAACCGTGACGGCGGCGTTTCTGTTGAACCGACACTACTAAGTACCGTTGGAGTTGACCGAACCGATGCTGATGGTGTATCTGCTGAGCGGCCATTACCGAACACCGACGGATCTGATCGGCCGATGTTGGTGGGTATCGCCCAAGCGTTCTCCATTTGTGGCAGGAATTGGCCATGATGATGATTGTAGCGTCCTACTATTTCTGTGGTACCGGAGGAGTGTGATGGTCGTGGTGCGACGGTTCCAGATATCGAGCAAAACGCCGAGTTCCCATGTCAATATCAATCTGGTTTTTGAGCGCTTGAATCATACTGCATGTCGTTAACTGCTGCGAGTGAGGAACTCTATAGATCACTTCAAATTACGTTTCTTTGTTTGAGTGTTATTTTAATGCGGGGTATTCTCCACTGGATTTCAAAGACGTCTGTATTCGTAATTTTGACTCCAGAAATCCGTCCGGGTTTTGCCAAACTTCGGCCAGATTTGCTGGCTTTCACTTATTCGTCTTAGTAGCTTTGCAGTCGGCTTCATAAAAAGTCCGGTTTGAGCAATATTTGAAACGAAACTTGACAACCTGTACGGTTTGAAACTGCTACTTGCTTTGTCTTTCGGCGGTGGGCGCTTCATAATGGCTACAACTAGGCTCAGGTTCTTTTATTTGTGTAGTCATTGAGTTAATTTTCAAACCCCAAACTTAACCCGTCCCGTCTCGGGCGGGGGTCTTCAACTGCCCCCTCAAGTTTTCGCGGATAGCGAACGAACGGCGCGCGATAGCGCGCACGAATTTGGCATACCTTTTCCCATATCAATTTGATATGCTGATTCAAAAGTTTTAGGTCGGGTCATCTAGGGTCAACGGGTTAGTCAAGGTCAAGTGAGGCCACCTCCAAAAAAGTTCAACCAGTCGTCACGCTTTAACGGATACAGATATTTTAATGCAACTTTCAGCGTTTGCTTATCTTTACGGATGCAACAAAACGTAATACTCGACTTTTTCTCTTTTTTTCTCGTTTTTTTACTACACATAAATTTTGCATAATTGCCAATTACAGTTCAAATAGAAGATTCTGGCTCAAGAAAGCATTTTGTATGAGGGCAAGTTGACTTCCGACAAAGTTTCTCGGTCTGCTCTACCCATTGGAAGTTGAAAATTAAAGAAAACTTGAAAACTCAGAATTATGAAATTTCCAAAAAATTAAATTTGTATTTTTAGGGCCGAACAAAATTATTGCCTTGGTCGATTTCGCTGTCCTTTTCTCATTCCAAATACATTTTGTTTTTCATATATCCCCCAAAATGAACTCCCCAGAGTCCAAAACATAATGTAAGTCATGAAAAGTCGTGAAAATCTAGCCCCACTGGTGACGTCACGTTTGGGGGGACATTGTTTTGGAGGGTGGACACGGACCCTACTCGTCGAGCGCTTTCCGATGACACCTCTTTCGTTTTCGTGCGATGCTTAGTTTTGATTTTAGAGGGGGGTCTTCAACCGCCCCTCCCCCGAGACGGTGTGTGAGGATTTGACCGGAAAGACGGCGCGGGTTGATGGTGAACTTATATTTACTTACAAGTATATCCACAGAGCTGGTGGCTATTATTGCACAGGATGGAGGTGAATAAATATGTCAGCTGAATGGCAAAGAACATACGGATTAGGGACGTAGCATTCTGGAGCACTGCAGCCAGTTGGCGCCGGCTCAATAGGCTGCAACAAGGACTAGGGTAGGTATCAGCTCAAGGAATGGAAGGTTGCTGAGAAGTCAAGGGCAAGGTTCGTCCACATACATAATAGGAAAAAAAGCAATCATGAATAGTGATGTGCTTGTTCGGATTAGTTCGTGCGTTGTCGTCTTGATGGCTGGTTCACTCTCTTCATATCATACTGAATCCAATTACTATTGTGCTGTTTGATTTCTTTAGTTTAAGTTTTTCTGAGTGGTGAAAATTCTTCTGGATGGCGGCACAGTTTTAAGGTTTTCAGCTTGATTACAACTTGATCAAGAAGCTCCAAAGTTCGAGTTATTTTTCGACATGCTTCTTTTGGACTCCTTTTTGTCCTTGAAGTAAACCTTCATTAGCATGTGTAGAGATATAAATTCTTTGCACACATTTCTCACGGTATTAACACTACATAAGAATATATACCGTTCTGTTAGTTACCTATGAAGGTAAAATGAATAGCAATCCAAAACACGAAGTTCACTCGGATGCAATCAGTCATGGCACGCCCCCCCCCTCCCCAACCAGACACGATTGACACAATATAATATAAATTACGTTATGAGGTTAACATATTTGTTCGCGATAAGATATCTAGGTAGTTGTATTAGCCTCATCACAAAGGGCCATGTTAATATAGTGATCATAATGGTCATATGTTCACGATGATAATTGTCTTGAAAACTCAATATTTTAAAACGAAAATGCCTTTGTATACATGTTTGTTTGCATCTTCGGTACACACATGTCCATAATTTTGTGTACTTGCATGCAGATCGAGTAACAAATAAATATATTGTCATTATTATCACTGGAGTTTTGCAAGCTCACCTTTCCGGTAGCTGTTGAATGTCGTTTTTTTCCCCAAATCGGCCCACTAATTTCTGAGATAGGCACTTTTCATAAAGTTTGCCTGATACTACCTTGACCCACTTGCCCTTCCCCTTCACCTTATCCGGTGACATTTGCAAAGCTGCCGACATAGGAGATGCTTGTAACACACGTGGATAATATACCAGTTGGATAATCTAGTTTTCCATTGCAAACCATGACAGTGCATCCATCCGCTTACTCACCACCAAGGTTATCCATTTGACCTTGACCCTACGTGACATATGAACAAACAACTGAGCTAGCTAGTGTCTGATCTTCAAAATGGCAATTAAGTGCTCCCACTTCACGTTCTTATGGTTCAAATAGGAGAAGCAATGGCCGATATTTCAGCTCTCACTTCGCCTGCACTTGACCTTGACCTTGGACCTGGTGTGGCACTCCTGACATCGGTACCTCCTTGTGCAGCATGTTTAATGGTGTGCAATGATTTCACGTCATGAAATGAACTTTTGAATCCAATGCGTTGTCGAGTAAGTCATGTGTTCTAATGCCACACAACCCAAGCTTGATCTTGAACTATGACCATAAGTCGAGCTCAAAGCATAATATCGCAACTATCATTAGATCGCAAGGTACGGCACTATCGGTGCTGTTCGAATTTCAAAATTGGCAGCCCTTTCTTGAGATACACATAAGGGGATATGCCCCCTCCCTGTGGCTGACGCGTGGTTGAGGAGCATGGCCAATACCGGGATAAGATTCACATGTGATCCATGCCAATGGTATCGCCAACGGAGAGGGTAAGGATTGCAAGGTATCTATAGCTTCATCTCCACAACCCCACGCGGTCTTGGTTTATAGGCACAGCGGAACGGTTGTTCCTCACATATTGAGTCCCTAACCTCTAGCCTTATTTGTAGTGCCCCCAATTCCTCAACTCTTGGTGGTGCTCTAACCCAGAAGTGTTTAAAGCCTACCATAAGATCACACTGTTCAAATAACTTTACTAATCACTGCATCATTTAAAGGCTGACAGATAAACATTGGGAATAATTGTACCAGCTGCCGCCCGACCACTCAGATGACACACGGACACCGTCTGACTCAGTGCTGCACGCCGTTCTTACCGAGCTGGTCGGTGGAGATGACCGCTGAGCCGCCTTGTACCACCACCAGGAGCGTGTTGTTGGCCAGGTTGGGCGGGTGATCGTTGACGCCGGTCACCTGGAAGCAGAGTCGACCCGGCGGCGACGTCTTGCTGTCGGCGCGCACCACCAGTGTCAGGCAGTCGGCGCGTCTCTCGTCTCCGCTGTGGATGTACTGGACACAGGCGAGCACAGCGTGAGACACCCGCTCAGAATAGCCAGCCGTGTTGAGGGTGGCACCACCAGTGTCAGGCAGTCGGCGCGTCTCTCGTCTCCGCTGTGGATGTACTGGACACAGGCGAGCACAGCGTGAGACACCCGCTCAGACTAGCCAGCCGTGTTGAGGGTGGCACCACCAGCGTCAGGCAGTCGGCGCGTCTCTCGTCTCCGCTGTGGATGTACTGGACACAGGCGAGCACAGCGTGAGACACCCGCTCAGACTATCCAGCCGTGTTGAGGGTGGCACCACCCTGCCACAGGATACACAGGGCGACGCTCGCACGGTCAAGCGGCATGTATGACTATGCGATTACGGGAACAGGCGCGCGTGGGGTCAGGCATCGCTAATATCGGAGCAATTAAGACCTCCTAAATAACACTCTGGAAATGTATCTGTTGATAGCCTATAAGTCTCAGGCGAGGCAGTATGAGTGAGTATGGCTAGGTTTTACAATTCACAGGTTATCAGGAAGCCAATACGCACGACATAATTAATCAAGTTCGATGATTTTCATTGTCGGTCAATCAGTAGATAACCAACCCAGCTACAAACAATCGATCCCATGTGGGTTCATAATGCATGAGTTGGCGGGGCATGAAAAAAAAACAATTTCACGTGATGTAGGTTATGTGTGATCATGTTATAAATTGGCATTACTGCATTGCCTTGAAGTGATAATAGTTATATCTCACAGCAATGATGAGCCTGGAACAATGGAATTAAGCGAGATTCATTAATGGCCTTGGAATATAAGTAAGATATATAGAGGTGTGCTTGTATATACACGCAGGGGCGTCGCCACCGGGTGGACAGCGGGGGGCAATTGCCCCCCCCCCCTGCCGTGAGACTGGGAGGAGCGCCGCCCCATGACATTTGAGGAGGCCCCAGGACGAAAAGGAGGCCCCCAGGAGGAAAAAGAGATCCCCAGGACGAAACGGAGGCCCCCAGGACAAAAAGGAGGTTCCACAGGACGAAAAGGAGATTCTACAAGTTAGGGGCCTCCAGGAGGCGACCCATAATTTGGAAAAGAAGTCACCTAGGGGAGGGTAGGAGGACACAGAAATCAAGAGTGCCAAAAATTGGCACGGTGGCCTCCAACATTGCAAAGGAGTCTCAATGCGGTAAGGCAGGCCCCAGAAAATGAGAGGAGGCCCTAAGACGGAAAATAAAGCCAACGGATATGAGATGAGGTTTCGGAGCAGGGACGTCGGAAATGCACCGGACAAAAAGGTGAGCAAGGATCTCGACGGGACAGAAGATGATCGTGGCAAGGATACTCCAAGACTGAAAACGAGGCCCCGAGGAAATATATTCAGGCTCCTAAATGAGACATAGAACAGAGATTGTGAGGAGACCCCCAAGACGAAAAGGAGGCCCCACAGGACGAAAAGGATGCCACCCAGGGCTAGACAAGAAGGCTTCTGATGGGTGGCAAGATATTCTTAATTTGGAAAACGAGGCCCGGAAGAGGGGAGAGGAGGCCCCTGCAATAGAAAATAATGACAAGAGATATTTATCCGGACGCAAAAGGGTAAGATGGGTGAGACCCCAAGATGGGTAAGAAGGTCCCCCTAGGAATGAGAGAAGGCCACTGAGACCAGCCAGATGAGGGCGACATTTTAAAACACGAGTACCCTAGAAGAGAAAATGTAGAACTGGGTCGCAAAAGCAACCTGCTAAGAGGATAATAAGGCTCCAAACAGATGAGGAAGCCTCCAAGACGTGAAAGGAGTCCCATAATTATAAAAAAGAGTCACTTAGGAGAGGGTAGGACGCCCCAGAAATAAAAAGAGTGCCACAAATTGGTACGGAGACCCCCATAATTGCAAAGGAGGCCCCAATATGGTACGGGAGGCCCCAGAAAATGAGAGGAGGCCCTAAGAGAGAAAAGAAAGCCAGTGGAGGTTTCGGAGACACACAAACCAAAACTGAATGTTCCACCAAGATCGAAAAGGTTGATCCAAACGTCACGGCAGGAGGCACCTAATTCGGAAGAGGACGACACAAGATTGAAAATAAGACCCCATAATGAACGAGGAGGCTCTAAAATCGGAGAGAAAGACCATTTGGACAAGAGAGATAGCTCCCAGGCGGAGAAGAAGGCTCCCAGATGGGCAAGAATGTCCACGGGAAATAACAAGGCCACTGAGATAGGAAAGGTTGTCTATAATTTGGAAAAGGAGGAACCTGCGAGAGAAGAGGAGTCAACCAGAAGATAAGAGACCACCCTTAAGATGGACGAAGTTCGAATCAAAACGCAAAGCAAGAGGTCCCCAAGACGTGCGAGGAGGCCCCTAATTTGAAAAAAAGGACTAAGGGAGAAATCAGGGCCCTGTCGGACTAGAGAGGTGTCCCCCAAAAAGGAGTAGGACTACAGGACTGAATGAGGCCCCGAAGACCGGAAAGATTTCCAAAAATGAGAGGAGGCCCTTAAGCTGGGGGTGGTAACAGGTATGGAGGGGTGTGAGGTTTCCAAAATTGATGATTCCCTCAAGACGGGTAAGGTTTTGCCAGGATAAAGGCGGAGGCCCATGAGGCGTGGCAGGAGGCCCTTAATTTGGCGGATACTGCCCCTTGGACATGAAAGGAAGCCCCATGCCATGGTAAAGGGCCCCAGGCTGTAAGAGGAGGTCCTCCAAGACGAGAGAGGAGGATCATTGAATATGGAGGAGCGTAGGACACAAGACGTTGAAAACCGGTATAGAGGCTCCAGGAAATGGGACGAGATACTTATAACGCAAGATGAGGCCTATAATTTGCAAGAAACCACAAAGAAATTGTAGAAGTCTTGCCGTGGTACTTCAAAATTACGATATGGACCAAAAAATTCCGACCGGGGCCCCACAAATCACTCTGAGCCTAGGTGTACCAAAAATGTAGGGCCGGACCATGAAAATCACTCTAGTGGCACGACGGATCTTACCATTCCACAACAGACTCACTGGGACCAAAACAAATGAAGCCGGAGCAACGAAAAACACTCCGGACATGAGTAACTAAGCTGGGGCCCAACAATGACGCCAAGAAACCTCAAACGTTTTAGACCCAAAAAGTGTCGAAGCAGCTAAAGCTCGCGCTAGTGATCCAAGCAAATGAAGTCGGGGCCCAAAAGATCACATTGGACTATATAAAAAATCACGTCGCAGTTCTTGAGAATCACCCTGGAGGCCCAGCAGGTCGCACAGGGGCCTTAACAGTTGCAGCTGCTCCAAAACTTAATTCTTAACCGGAATGTCACTGGGACAAAAATATGCTCTTTTAGTGGCAGCAGTGGCGTATCACAGGGGCAAATGCCCCCTCTATCCTGAGAGGCATAAGCTCCCAAGAATCGTGCCGGGGCTAAAATACTCGCGCTGTAGCCACCAAAATTCGCGTCAGCCCACCAAAATTCGCACAGGGGTCTCCAAATAAGTACGGCGGACCCCAGAAAACTCGCTTCGAGGCTTGAAAACTTGCAATACGAACCGCAAAATCGCGTTGGGGCAACAAGTAAGTATAACGCTTCCCACAAACTCGAATCGGTTCCCACAAATATAGCGCTCGAGACCCACAATTGCCATCGGTAGTCCCGTCGAGGCTCCACAAAATTGGCTTCTAGGCCCACATGTAAGAACAGTGTGACCACAAAAACCGAATCGGTATATGAAAAAAATAATCAAAGTGGAGCCCTCTAAAATAAGAATGGATTCAACAAAATAAATATCCTGGTCAAGAAAATGGCTCTGGAGCACCGAACATGCTACCAGATGCCTTCACAAATTGCGTATGGCACTGAAAAACATACCGGAACTCGAAAAATCCAGGCGAGATATAAAAACGGGGCACCAGGGACTCGAAAATCAGGCCGGGATTCGGACCTTGGAAAAAATAAGAAAAAATCCACAAAATTCGCGTTGAACACAAAAAACTGGCGTTGGGTCCCTAGAACCACGCGCCTGGGCGCGAGAAATCACGCTGGGATTAAGACGCATCGCACCGAAGCCACACAATCGCATTGGAGCACCACAAATGTGCGTAAGAATTCCCAAATAAACACAACAGGAACCTAAGAGCACAACGAGGGCCGACAATACATCTGGCACTCCAAAACGCACATATTCTCCAAAAAAGCGACAGGTCCTTAACACATCAGTTGCAGCTATAAATAAACATACTTGGACCTCTAAAAAATACACAAGAAGGTCTTAAGGCACACAGAGGTCATAAATACGCACAGGGGCCTGAAAAAGAGGCTGGGCCGCAAAAGGCAACATGGTTCCAAAATGAATAAATGCACTGGGAGTTAAATGAAAACATCGGGATCTTCGGAAATCCCCGGACACGTAAAAAAACATCGATGCCCCCCAAAAAGCAACAACACGCTAAAACGAGGAGGGGTTTCGAAAATGCATTAGGCGTCTAACTAAAATGATTTGGAGCCATAAGACACAACCCGCTGCGTCTTTCTACCAAGAAACACGCAGCGGGTTAAAAAAAAGAACGCTAAGGAAGGGCCTCGGTTCGAAAGCCATTCTGGGAGGGTAGCAGCAAAGAATGGTGCAAGAAAGCTGAGCGGAATCTGCATTTCATAACTACCAGAAAATATGGGAGATATAAGGTGGGGAGGCACCTCATACCCCATGATTTAAAAAATAATTTTAACATGATTCGTGCTACAAAAAAAAATCCCAAAATGGCTCACTGACGCAAAAAGTCGTGAAGAATCAAATGGTGTAACTTTTATCGCCGGATCTCTTCGGACTCGCAAGTTACAGAGCGATCACTGTGAAATCGAAAAATCCCAAAAATGAAACCGGACACTTTTGCTATTTACAAATTTATCCATTATTATCAGCGACGCATTTGTACTTCCTGCGAAAAGAAGCGAACGTCTTCTTGAACCAGTCCTTGTCGGCATCAAGTTTGACAATTGCTCGACTCAAAATGTCCATTTTCTCATCAACAGTTTCTTTCCATTCGATGCCTTCTTCACGCAGCAACTCAGGCAGGACGTTGTACTTCAAGTGGTTTTATGCAAGTTCAGCAGGGTTCAGCTCCGGTGAGAGGGCAGGATTGTGATTTTTACATTACCGCCATCGCACAACCATTCCTGACTCACCTCTCACAGACAACTGCCAACAGAAAATGCCCGAGATCCGGAATTCATGCCAATTTAATGGTGAAAAATAACCGACCAGCGAATTTCATTTTTGGGATTTTTCGATTTCACAGTGATCGCTCTGTAACTTTCGAATCCGAAGAGATCCGGCGATAAAAGCTACACCATTCGATTCTGCACGACTCTTTACATATGGTGAGCCATTTTTGGATTTTTTTTCTTCCCACGAATCATGTTCAAATTTTTTTTTTTTTTTAAACAGTGCGAGGTGCCTCCCCACCTTATAGGGAATCAATTATCGGATTTAATTGTTCGACATTTCGCAGCGCACGCTCATACTAAGCATTCCAGCACGTTAAATATGGCGCAAGTCTATCATGTGGCAGCAATTAGCAGCACGAAGAAGGCCTAGCAGAAACCGTCGCATCGCTTTGAAGTGTGGCGAATGCTCCGAATGCGCAAGATGATTGCGCACGTGCATGGACGTTGGCGTCGTGGTGACCGGGTGATATGAACTGGAATGCCTGAAATTTGGCAATTGTGCATTTCAAAGTGACGGGTAATATATTTTAACTTCAAGTTAGGGGCATAATACATTTTCTAAACTCCTGCTCGCTTTAGGGTTTTGTTGTTTTTATGCTTCGAAGATAGTTTTACGCGTCAGGGTGTTCTCGAAGATCCTGATGTGCTTATTTAACTCCTGGTCCCTTTGTTCGCCTTGTAACCTTTTTGCCTTTTGTGGTCCCAGACACTTTTCAGACCCTTATCCCTTAGCATTGACCCTGCGTGCCTTGAGAGCTTCCAGTGTATTTTTTTCAGAGCTCCATGTATGTTATTTAGGGCTGCAACCCATGTTTTAAGGCCTTGTCGCTTTTTGGGAGATCGTGCGCTTTAGAGCGTCAGTTGTATTTTCGGCCACCGTTGTGCTCTTGGGGTCCCGTCGTGTTTATTTGGGGCTTCTATCGCACATTTGTGGGCCCTAGTACGGTTTTTGTGATTCTGTGCCATTTTTCTATGTCCCAGCCTGACTTATCTCTCCCAGGCGCGTGGTTCCGGTGACCCAACGCCAGTTTTCTGGGCTGAATGCGATTTTGTGGATCTTTTCTGATTTTTCTCAAAAGTCCGAATTCCGGCCTGACCCTGGCGCCATGTATTTGTATCCAATCTAGATTTTTCGACATTAGGTATGTTTTTTGGTGGTGTGCACAATTTGGAAAGACATTTGGTAATATGTTCTGTGGTTCTGAATGGTTTTACTGACCCGGACATTTTTTCTTTCGGGGGGGGGGAATCCCTCCTTATTTGGAGGGCTCGAGCTTGGCATTTTTGGATACCGATCCGGTTTTTGTGGCATAGGTGCGATTTCAGCAGTGTGGGTTGATTCATCAAGGGATGCCAACATAAAACCGTAGAACTGGGTTTTGGAATTGGACCATTTTGAGCATGTCCGTCAGCCATAGAAGTAGTGAGAACTCCCATCGACTCTAGAATTAGGGAGTAACATGCATGCCACACGGCTGACCAGTACAGCTATTCCACCATACACTTGCTTCCAGTGAAAATGCGTATCTCATAGGCGTAGGACCATAACAGACAGAAGTGTCCATAACCGGAGCTGGCACATGGCTTGCCTCTCAAGCGACATAAAAGATAACCTACGGCGGCCGACTGTGGTGCTTCGGACACCAACACACGCCACGGTCGTACAAAGGACGCACGTGACGGCGGTTTGACCTGCACACGCCACCAAACACACCGCACCAATAAGCCAGCCGTCGTCCGGCAGTAAATTGAGGAGCGTCATGGGTCCCCCTTGCGCTGCATTCTCACGAGATAGCTTACAATGCCGTGGCAGCAGCCGGCTACAATGGCAGGCACGATCGCCACACGTGTGTCGTCGATTATCGTACGAGCCAGGAGCCAGTTTCAGCGTCGCACGGTGAGTTGGCACTGCACATGGGCTTCCAGGCCACAATACGCATTGTGTGATGCGGTACAGTTTACATTAGGCGGCATAGTCTGCACGTCAGGCGGCATGTCAGGGGAACAGCAAATACGCCAGGCGGCTATCGCTGTGAAAATATAAAGGATTACTCGAGTCATGCAACACTAGATCTCTTGTATGATCCACAGAGAATCGTGTGTATGCTGCTGGAAGCCAGCAATGTCTGGGCTCCTTATTTATGAATCCGTTGGATAACACCATAGATTATACTCCGCACTTAAATCCCTCATGATCATTAGCTACCGTGAGTCCACCGTTCCATTTATACAGATGTGATTCCTTTGGGGTGGGAATCGGAAAACCCTGGTACAGTGGGTCTCTAAATTATCCAGCTGAATGCATAATTAGCCAGTGGTATTGATTCCACAGCATTGCGGTGAATTCTAACTTGCATAAATACCGAATATATCTTGCATAGCTATGACTAAACATGCATGCAAAGTTGACGCGCAATTTACCACGGCTAACCAACGTACACTAGTAGGATAGGAGCAACAAATTCGCCACTCCGACGTGAAAAACACGTCGGAGTGTTTTCATCATATGCAGCTCCATAACGTCGGGGCGATCATGCATCAACTAGTTAATTTTTCACAATGTTTTTTTTTTACATATGGCGTCATTATATAATGCTCTATACTTTGATCATGGGCGCTTCCGGGAGAGAGTTTGAAGGCATATACACGTGGTAGAAAGAATCACTTGGTAGAAAGCTTACTGCCGACAGCTGTGTAATTCAAACTCTATTATTTTACATGAAGTACTACGGCATATTTTGGGATTTTGAGATAATTTCGAAAGTTCATTCCTGTCAAGGACTCCTTCGGATAATTGTACAGGCGTGTTTGACAATTTTCCATTTTTGTTAGCTTGTGTTCCTTCGTCTAATTCCTTCAGCATGTTTTTTATATTGTCGTAAAACGCTTCAGGCAGTATTGTATTGATATTCTGACATATCATTTGGAAGTTTAGAGCTTACCAAAAGCGGATGCAGGCCGGAAGGCTCTGCTTGGTTGTTCCGGTGCATAAATCATTTAAATATTTGTGCTTACTCTTTCATGAACATACGCTGAGCTACTTGGTACACATTTCAACAACTTAGGAGTAATATCCTAGGCAAGAGTACCTCGGAATCAGTTGTTCGGGATCCATATTCCTTCCCCAAAATGCGCCCATATCTAGATATTCGCGCGTTTTTGATCAGTTGCCTTGTCAATAATTGCTACGAGGCGGTTGTGCTAATTATTGCTTGTCGGAAATCCGCTTGTTCATCAAGGCCGGTTCCAAGGACGGCTAAAAGGAGTGATGTTAACTCCACGAGTGAAGGCTGTGGTCGCGTTGTTGTCACGCTTGTGATGATATCGACACCAAGCCTTCAGAAGGAAAGCAATTATCGCTATATGTGATGTTACAAACACTATATTATGAACAAAATCAGTTACCAGTCAGCCCGTTTTAGAAGAAGAAAACATAGAAAATCAATTTTGGTGTGTTGAGTCGGATTCCTCTCGTGTAACCATAAATATCCATTATCGTGTTAGCTCCAACTCCAGCAATCCATTGATCACCCACCTAGCCCGCAGTATTTGAGTTGCCATCCCTCCTAGTTCCACGAGCTCTTATGGAAAATGCATTCCCGGCCAACAACCCCACCATTTCATACCTGTTGCACCTCTCAGCCTCCGTACCTTGTGCATGAGGTTCAAGTTCACAGTATTTTAGATACAATGCCAGTCACAAGCCAAGTTCGAGACTAAATGGAAAATATAAACGTAACAACTTATTTGCATTCTATGCGCCATACCAAATTGGACACGTTGTCAATTAGCATTAAAATATGCATCGTAATCGTATCAATATGAAGAGGAAAATATGGTCAGCGTTTCGCTATGCAAATGCAAAATATTGCACAGCTCTTCAGCATGCAACTCTGGAGGGGGACGGGGTGAAGCAAAACGCTAGTACGCTAAACACTGCACGAGACCGTGCGATATCCAAGGTATTCCTAACTTTGAGTGTGTCCTATGCTTTAGGTGGCGCATTTTTGCGAGACTCACGTATTGAAGACGAGGAACTGGTTTGTAAGCAGGAACGACAGTGTGAATTTTCGCGGCGGTTCTCGGGATGCATCTTCAGCATGGCCAGCAGTGACAGCTCCTACTCTGAGGGCGGGAAAGATCTACGGCCGTCCCCAGGCTCTGTTATCATTTTCAGTCATGCATGTTTAAATTATGGACGGCCGACAGCAATGCAGACCCAGCTCCGAAAGATGCAATAGCACGACCTAAGTTCACCACTGGCGATGGTCGACTAATCCATTCACTGGCTATATATTTGTCATCACATCAGGATTTTCTTCGTTCCGTTCGTCTGTCATGTGGTAAATTAATCCGCATAGGCGCTTTGCTGTCCAGGCAAATCCAACAAACCAACCATACTTTCGGGCATCGCGATGGAGAAACAATATAATCATTAACTATATTCAGTTTACCTACAGCTTTTCAAGGTTATGATAGATGGGTTATCCTCTCTGACTGCATAGCCGCTCGCTTCAAAGCTGCGTCGGGCCTGCTATCCGGGCGGCATCATCGCTGCTTCCGTGTGACATTCTCGACGCCACGACGAGCCGCGTCGCGTCCCGAGCGACGAGCCGCGTCGCGTCGCGAGCGACGTGGCCACATTCAGCGGCCATATTCCGGAAGGCTCGACAAGACCTGGTGACTCACCGGAGATCGAACGATAGAAGATGAGCTGCCCGCTGTTCAAAGGCCCCGCCCACCCTCTCCCAGCTGTATCGTAGGTGTTCTTCCCAGGACATCAGCGAAAAGCTCCTGCCCCGGGTGACGTCAGACACCCAACCACTAGTGGGTTGTTGGCCGGACTAGCCGGCCGACGCCACTAGTCGGCTGCTCGCCGGATTAGCCGGCGCAGCTCCCCTCCCACTCCCCTTCGGCCCAGCGGTGCTCTCGGGCGCCGTCGGGAAACCCAATTGCATCGGCGGTCAGCGTCGACTGTAGTTTTTTCCCGACTAGACCCAAACAGAGGTATCTTTCTGGTTTAAAGGATCGGGCTAGCAGTCTTCGGACAGTAATTGTGCCCTCCTCTGCTCGGCTAATCCTACCCATCACAACTCTTGGTCTTTCACCCCCTTTCTACGTCAGATCTTCTCACACCTTTTCTTGTAGCATCCCTTCAGGATGCCTTTCTTGTCCGCACCCCTTCAGGGAGTCCTTACCACACGCACTCCTCCCCACTCCCCTCCGGGGCATCACCCCCACCCCGATATACCCGGGGACCACTCGCCCCTCCGGACCATCCGCGGACCACCTTTACCTATCTCGTCATCGTACTAGACAAAAGTCTTAGTTTCAGCCCCAATATTGCTCATCTAAAACAGCATAGTGCAAAACGCTTAAATCTCCTGCGCTGCATCTCCGGTCGCGACTGAGGTGCAGACAGGACAACACTCAACACAATGCATATTGCACTGATTCACTCAATCTTGGAATACAATGCGTTTATCTTCGATCATATATCTCCTACACACATCGCAACACTTGAACGCATACAGAACCACGCACTACGCCGCATCACCGGAGCACACTGCACCACACCCATCACTAGTCTCCGGACTGAGGCCCACCTCACTAGTTTGCAACACCCCAGAACACTCCAACTAGTTAGATATCACTTTCGAACCACAACACGGCACTATAACCCTGCCCGTCTCGCACTCTCAAACCCTCCCGTTCGGCGTACATATAATAGAAACATACACAATATTGTCATACATTTGAACCACGTCCTTACTTCAGTACTCAAATTATCCCAGGTAACCACCGGCAAACTGCCTCCCTGCTCCAGTTTTGGCACATGAAACACCCCAAGCCTGAATATCTCTTCCAGCAAAAAAAAAACATCTTTCCCCATCGAAATTCAACCAAAAGGTTTCGAACATCAAGTAGTCCACCCCCGTTCACACACTGCTACCCTGACGACTCCCATACAATGAACGGTCCGGGAGCCACCTGGTACGGTAGACTACACTTTGGCCAAATGAAATTAACACCACACCATTCGGTTTACACGGCAGAGTTAGTGGCAATCCTAATCTGTCTAAAACACATTATTCAGCTCAGCATCACCACACCCACCATTATCCGCACTGACTCACGTTCATCCATTGACGCTCTCGCAGCCATACACAACACCTCACACACCACACTCCATGCTATCCGACAACTCTACCACACCCACCATGTTCACCTCCAACTCACACTGCTCTGGGTCCCTGGCCACATGGGGATACCGGGCAACGAACGGGCGGATGAGCTCGCTCGTCGAGCGATTGATCTCCCACCCGCCCCCAACCTCCCCGTGCCCCCCCCCGGTGGCCTTCTGTCCCTAGCAAATCAGTTCTTTATAAAAATATATCCAGGCATGCTGGAACCACAACAACACACATTTACAACACATTAAACCCTTCTCGCAAAATGGCCCTCCTCTCGACAATACATTCGCGCACACGAAATCCTCCTTGCTCGGCTCCGACTCGAATGTACAACACTCCCACGATTTCCTCTTCCGTCAACTTCGCCGCGCTCCGCTGTGCCAAACGTGTAACGTGCATAACTTTCTCGAACATCTTTTGCTAACCTGTCCTACATACCAATTACAACGTCGCTCCTTCTTTTCGTACACTGCCAAACATCGGATTCCACTTTCGCTGCAAAGACTTCTCGGTGACAAGCATCCGGAACTCCTTTAGATACTTTTTGCCTTTCTGCACATCACCAAACTTGAGCAAGTAATTTGAAGTCAAACGCTATCATCCTCTCCGCCGTCGTAAAACACATACATATAGGCTACGTCGCACTAGGTAGGCAGGGACCGTTCCAATTTGCAAAAAAAGGACGGTTTCCCTTGTAAGATTTATCTTGGCTTTTACCCACGGGTTTTGCAAGCAGCTTGGTTTTCCCCTTTTCAGGCTTTTCCAAGCTTTAAATTAAACATACACTTACACATATAAGGTCGGACCTAATGCCCAGGATTCGCCCTGGGCGTCGGGCCTTCGGTTCGTTCCAGGTCACAGATGGGCAGTGGAGCCTTTTCTTAAGCTGTGAAGCTGCCCATCATCCAAATATCCTTCTGATTGTTACAGATGTATGTATGTATGCATGTCCGTATATGAACTGCATGTCATGTACGTATCGGCCCTTTACCCCACGTTCTGTGCTTGCCGGCGTCTCATCCTTCCTCTCTTGCTTCTTGGATATAACCGGATGCCACATAAGCCGGATTGTCGTAACCCTTTCATTAACGCAGCATTCTCTAGCGGGTGGCACTTTGTCACTGCTAAAGAAAAAAGAAAAAGAAAAAGTCATATTCTGGCAGCTATAGGGTGACAGTGGTGTCGGCTCGCTGCTCGGCAGTAATCACGGCCTGACTAAGTGAGCGCCACGGTGAACGGACGGCCCTTCCACTACATTTCCACTACATTTCCAACCACATTTGGTGATATGCAACAGGACCTGAAGGCCTGGTGGTACGTAGCAGGAGTGCGTAATGCACAACAGGATCTGACAATACCAGGCATGGCGATACGCAACATGATCTGGTTGTAGGCAAAAGGATCTGGTAGTAGGCAACAGCATCTAATGACACGCAAAACTGTTCGTCAATGCGCATCAAGACCTTGTCATGCACAACATAATCGAACGCTACGCCACAGAACCTGAACATGTGCAACATGGCTTGGTTATCCGCAACAGGAACTGGTGACAAGCCACAGATACATATCTAACTGGGAATACACAGCAGAATCTGGTGATGCACGATAGGAACTGATGGTACGCTGCAGAGCCTGGCGACGTGCAACGGAACCTGGTGATACGGAACAGAAACTGGTGACACTCCACAGTAATTGGTGATGCGCAGCAGCATCTGATGATATAACAGGACTTCAGCAGTGGCAACCGAACTTTATGATAAGTAGCAAGAGCTTGTGCTACACAACAGGCCCTCATGTTGCGTAGCAAGGCCTCGTGCTACTCAGAAAAATATCGTAGTGCATAACAAGACTTCGTGATGAGCAGCAGGACCTTGTGATGTACAGTAGGGCACCTTCAGGTGTCGCTAAGCCTCACTAGTCACACATTGGATTAGATTCAGCAATCCTTCGATATTAATATTATATTAATATCGATATTAATATCGATTACCCTTCGATATTAGCTTCTATATCCTCCGAAGGAAACCATTCGTGGCAAGCATTTGAATCTGCTTTACAATCTATCAACCACCTAGCACCCGTGCCTGACAAAGGTTATGTTACCGGTATTTTGATACCAGCTCAGGTAATGCACACACAGACACACACGTAAACACACACATTCATATATATATATATATATATATATATATATATATATGTGTGTGTGTGTGTGTGTGTGTGTGTGTGTGTGTGTGTGTGTGTGTGTGTGTGTGTGTGTGTGTGTGTGTGTGTGTGTGTGTGTGTGTGTGTGTGTGTGTGTGTGTGTGTGTGTGTGTGTGTGTGTGTGTGTGTGTGTGTGTGTGTGTGTGTGTGTATAAGCTACAAGATGCCACACTACACTGAAAGGACGATCATCCCTTTTCGGGCCTTCCCTTGGAGTGGAGAATCAACATTGCCAAGCTAATCCAACACTGGCCATCCAAGCACACCGGGTCTTTTTATTGACCAGATTGGAGCGACATGGTGTGCCCAACGAAGCGGCTGGCGTCACGGCGACACCAATCGCTCCGTTGGTGTGTGGGAGCGGAAACTGTTGGACCTCAGGCCGAGACCGGTGCGGCTCTGCGCTGGTCGCGATGGACGGTCGCGGTGACTAGATGGCTCCCCGGCGCCACGTGGAAGCCGCACTTTACGTCCTGCTGACCAGACAACGAAAATCACAGTCGCAGACCGGTGCGGGCGAATTGTGCCGCCCCTTAGTGAAGTCGCCACCCACAGTCGCACTGTGATCTGAGGATGGCTGGCTTTGAGTGGGCAGGAAGGATAGACTAAGGAAGGCATGACTTCGAAACTGTAGTCCTGTTCCGAAGCCACTCTTCTATTTCACCAGATCGCGTGATGAACATTCGTCAGTGATCAGATCGGTTACTTGATACATTTCCCGGCATCCATGGGTATAGAGACCAATGAGGTAAATGTGGGCCGCACCTGCCGTGTTTGCAATCGCTATGATTGCATGCAAGATGAATATAATGTTACTCCATGAACTGTTTCTCAGCCACCAGATCTAGTCACGATTATGTGGATGCATTTTGAGCAACTTGAAAGCTAAAACGCCTCATACCAAGATGACGCGGCAATCATCGTGCATTGCGAGGTTGTATTTAGAACATTGTTTTAAAAAAATATAAACCGTAGTGCTAAGTAATCGGAGCACAGTGATGCCACTAAGCACACACACCGAGTTCCAGCGTCCGCAAAGCGTTGTGAATCCGGAACTTGGTAGCAGGTAGTTAACGTCAAACACTACTTGGAACACTGTGGACACTCCTTTGACTCCTGGCAGATATAATAGCACTGGATTATTAACCCTAAAACTGTTAGTAGTGGAGAGGGGCAAATATATCCCTTATTTTTAATGGTTTCTTCCAGGATAACTCCCGGATAGCTGGATCGATTGAGCCAACTTTGTCAAATCATCTCATAATTGAATGGCGGATATTTAGTGTCATCATTTTTGTCCCATAACTCCGTGTTTGGGAATGAGTACAGGTCACACTCAGGTCATCCGTTCAGGTACGGGAAGTGTTGTCTTGTGGTTTCATGTTCTATTGTTGTTGTGGTGTCATCTAGTTTCATGGGTGCAAAATACACGAATATATGAATTTATTCTAAGATGTACAATATCAGGTTCCTGAGCTTATGTGACTAGGTGAGGATAAGGTGATAAGTTTCTCTCATTTCTCCGTCTACCATTTTGAATAGAATTTGGCTAGCACAAAACTCGGAAAAAATGTTAAGCATTCCATCTAATCGCATGCTATGTTTCGTGTCGATGTCTCTTCAGATCATGGGATCTCTTTGCGGCTATGACCCGAAATGTATAATCACCGTTCACCTCTGCGTAGTGACGAAACACCGCATTACTATTAAGCGCCACTTGCCAGTTCAAATAATGGTACGCCGTGCTATTCCTTGATTATTTACGGTTAATTTTAACTGTAGCTGTTTAGTGCTGCTAGGAACCGATGGTTTGAAGAACCATTTGCTGGATATTATATATATATATAATAATTATTATTATTATATCAGGCACCTTCTTGAGCAGATGGCCAAACATCACACAAGGATTTGGCATGCCTTCCATTCCGTCTCCAATTTTCCTCAATCCATACCATACATACCTCGTAAGAAGTGAACAAGTTCAAATTTTAGTGAATTTCTGTGCGATCATGAGTGGAATATATTGGTAATGCGTGTGTTGTAGTCTGCCCATCCCTGCAAGCGGGGTTCTCCCTGCACGCCCCGTGGCGGAGGGTGTGGTGGGATGGCCGCGACACGCCCCGTGGCGGAGGGTGTGGTGGGATGGCCGCGACACGCCCCGTGGCAGAGGGTGTGGTGGGATGGGCGCGACACGCCCCGTGGCGGAGGGTGTGGTGGGATGGGCGCGACACGCCCCGTGGCGGAGGGTGTGGTGGGATGGCCGCGACACGCCCCGTGGCGGAGGGTGTGGTGGGATGGCCGCGACACGCCCCGTGGCGGAGGGTGTGGTGGGATGGGCGCGACACGCCCCGTGGCAGAGTGTGTGGTGGGGTGGGCACGACACGCCCCGTGGCGGAGGGTGTGGTGGGATGGGCGCGACACGCCCCGTGGCGGAGGGTGTGGCGAGATGGGCACGACACGCCCCGTGGCGGAGGGTGTGGTGGGATGGGCACGACACGCCCCGTGGCGGAGGGTGTGGTGGGATGGGCGCGACACGCCCCGTGGCAGAGGGTGTGGTGGGATGGCCGCGACACGCCCCGTGGCGGAGGGTGTGGTGGGATGGGCGCGACACGCCCCGTGGCGGAGGGTGTGGCGAGATGGGCACGACACGCCCCGTGGCGGAGGGTGTGGTGGGATGGCCGCGACACGCCCCGTGGCAGAGGGTGTGGTGGGATGGGCGCGACACGCCCCGTGGCGGAGGGTGTGGTGGGATGGGCGCGACACGCCCCGTGGCGGAGGGTGTGGTGGGATGGGCGCGACACGCCCCGTGGCAGAGGGTGTGGTGGGATGGGCGCGACACGCCCCGTGGCAAAAGATGTGGCGGGATATCCGGTGCGCTCCGTGGCGTTGTTGGAGCTGTTTGTTGTTGTAATTCAATTTAATTTCAGTTAAAGCGTGTTGCACGCTCGGCGAATATGGGATACTGTCATTACGCTCATATGCATTAACCCCCGACGTCTCTCCGGTCAGATCCTCAGACATCGTCTCGGGTGTGTGGGGGAGGGTAGTAACCCCCCTCTAAAATCAAAACTAAGCACAACACGAAACCGAAAGAGGTGTCATCGGAAAGCGCTCGACGAGTAGGGCCCGGATACAACCTCCAAAACAAACAACTTCCCACAAAAGTAACGGCACTATAGGATAGATGTTCACGACTTTTTACCACTTATTTTATGTTTTTGGCTCTGGGGAGGTCATATTGGGGGACATTTGAAAACAAAAAATTATTTGAAGTCAGAGGACAGCAAAATCGATTAGGGCCATACATTTGCTTGCCCCCCCCCCCCTCCACCTCCCCCAAATTCCAAATTTTGAGTTTTCAAGGTTTCAAGGTATATTTTTCCTTTTCTAATGGGTAGAGCAGACAGAGAAACGTTGTTCGAAGTCACCTTGCACTAATAAAAAATGCTTACTTAAGCGGGAATCTTGGATTTGAACTCTAAGAGGCAAATATACAAAATTAATAAGTAGGCAAAAACGGAAAAAAATGAAACATCCCTCTCGTACGTTCTGTTGCATCCATAAAGATAAGCAAACGCTGAAAGTTTCATTAAAATATCTGCATCCGTTAAAGCGTGACGACTGGTTGAAAGTTTTTGGAGGCAACCTCACTTGACCTTGACTAACTGGTTGGCCCAAATAACCTGACTTCGACATTTTGAAACAACATGCCAAATTGATGTGGGAAAATGTATGTCAAATTGTGGCGCGCTGCCGCGCGCCGTTCGTTCACTATCCGCGAAAAGCCTGAGGGGGGCGGCTGAAGACCCCCGAGACGGCGCGGGTTAAGGCTATGTATTTTCTTACGCCACCTATCCGACACCTTGACCTTAAATTAATCAGGTGGTCTAGAACACAAGTTAGTGGAGGAGGTAAAAATCCGATTCTGGGACAAATGTACGTCATGACAAATGTACGTATGGAAGATGTACGCATGCCCAAATGTACGCATGCACAAAAGTGTGCAAACGCAAATGTACGTAGGCGCAAATGTACGTAAGCGCAAATGTGCGTATGCGCAAAAGTACGCAAGCGCAAATGTACGTAAGCCCAAAACTACGTAAGCGGAAATGTACGTGTGCGGAAATGTACGTATGCGCAAAGGTATATGTACGTATGCGCAAATGTATATGTACGTATGCGCAAATGTATATGCACAAATGTACGCAAGTACAAAGGTATGTAAACACGTGTACGTTAGCACAAATGTACGTATGTGTAAATATAGGTACGCGCAAGTACACGACAGCGCAAATGTACGTAAACGCAAAAGTACGGAAGTGAAAATGCACGTAAGCAAAGAGATACGTAAGCGGAACGGTTCCTAAACATAAAAGAATATCAGAGCAAATGTACGTATAAGCCAATGTACGTAAATTTTGGCATCAGTGCTTTTGCGTTTAAGCACATTTGGTTTGCTGCACATTCCATACATACATTTGATCTTACGTACATTTGGGCATACTTACATTTACACATACGTACATTTGCGCATAAATACATTTGCGCATACGTAAATATGCGCTTACGTACATTTGCGCTTACGTACATTTACGTACACGTACTTTTGCGCTTACGTACATTTGCGAACACGTACTTTTGCGCATACGTACATTTGTGCTTACGTATTTTTGCGCTTACGTACTTTTGCGCTTACATAAGCTTGCCCATATATACATTTGCGCTTACCTACATTTACGCATACGTACTTTTGCGCTTACGTACATTTGCGCTTATGTACATTTGCACTTACGTACATTTGCGCTTACGCAAGCGCATACGTACTTTTACGCATACATAAGTTTGCCAAACGTATATTTGTGCTTGCGCACATTAGCCATACGTGCAAGTGTGCTTATGCACCTTTGTGAACCTACATCTGCCACGCGTACATTTGCTTTGCGTACACTTGTCCGATTACCAAAATTCCCTTTCGGCAGAACGTGGAGCTGTGGCTTGTGGGTGACAGTTATAGGGGCATTCGTTCGATGTCAACACAGCAATAGTTAGTACAATGAATTAGCCACATAATGCAAATGTGAGAAGAAACAATGAATGGCTAGGTTTGACCAGTCACTTTTTTTTTGTCTCGCAGGAGTAATTTTTTGCAGCAGCACCACCCAAGCGCAAGTCCCGCCACCACTCTACCCAATCACCTCCCAGGGCCGGTACAATCGAGTCCACGCTATCACACCTGCCTGGATCACCTCCCAGCCCTCGCTTCGTTCACCGGTTCAACCTTTAAACCCAACTCGACACCGACACAACCCCAGCATAGGAGCACTACTGGCCCATAAACGCGTTCGGCAATGGAAGTTTTTTTTCTGCAGTGGAACACCCGTGGCATTCCAGAAAAAATTATATAATTCAAATTTGAATTCTTGCAACAAAAACCATTACTAGCTGCGCTAGAAAAACCCACTTTCGAGATTCTAAGTTTACTTGGAACAACATTCCAGATTACACTTGGCACGTCGACAACGTAAACGGCCCACATATGATATGGGGCACAGCCATAATCATTGCAAAGAGTGTGGCTCATCGTCGAATAACGTTAAATACTCACCTGAATTGTATGGCAGCCAGCCTCAAAATTGCCAATTGCCAAACCGCAGTCATCTCACTATACATATCGCCGTCAGTTGGAACACCCACACCACAAGAGCTGAGCGACTTGCTGCTTCAGGCCCCTCCACCAATTCTCATTATGGAAGACTTTAATGCTAAACACCCCTCCTGAGGAAGCGACCAGACTGACGCTAGAGGTCGCGAAATTCACTTGTTAACACCGAAGCCGCCAACTGCTACATCTCGACCTTGTGAGGATCGGACAGTTGTATTGACCTAACGTGCTGCACCCAACGACTTAGCTTACTATTTGACTAGTCAGCTTCAGACGTTTCCGGGCGGAGCGACCACTATCCAATCATAATTAGGCTCAGCACGGACGCTATCTACCACACTAATCTATTCATACAATCCTGGAACTCGAAAAGAGCAGATTGAGCTAAATTCGAGGAACAGGTCGACCTGAACCTAGCAACTTCAGATACCAGTAAGATCGAGACAATCATAAAGGCCATCAGCTCAGCAGCACGAGACTCAGTCCCAAAAAGTAACAAACCAAGGAAAAAAATATCTACGCCATGATGGACCCCAGACTGTCAAAGGGCAATCACCGCACGGCGCCGTGCCAACAAACAATTCAAAAGATGCGAGTGGAAAGCACACCTATCGGCATACAGACAATCTCAAAAACACTGCCGGTACACAATTCGAACAACACGCCAAAACTCTTGGCAGTCTCTTGCCACTCAATTCAATAGGTTCACACCTACCTGCAGAGTCTGGGACCTGATGAAGCGCTTCAACCTGAAACGCCTATCACCAGGCCCCTTTCCCCAGCTGACGGTGAAAGGACAGCAAATCACTGACCAGACGTAAACACTGACACTGACAAAAACACTGACAAGTCATAGACCACTTTAAACCATACTGCGCTAGCGTATCTGACAACAGCAACTACGACGCCACTATAGCAAGCGCTCTAGACGCCCTTGCCTCCAAGGCAAATTTTAATTATAGCAATAGAAATCTACAATCAGTCGTTTACTATGCACGAATTGCACGTTGCCCTCAGCAAGTGTAGAAACATATCGGTTGGGCCGGACAACATCCATTACCAGTTTCTTAAACGTCTTAGCAAAACGTCCCTAACGTATCTGCTAACGGCCATAAATGAACTGTACCAAGGCGACACGTTTCCCGCATTCTGGCGGGAGAGCGCAGTCATTCCATTGCCAAAGCCACGCAAAGATAACTCCACCCCAACAGGTTGTTGGGGTGGATACCCATCTCACTTACAATCTGTGCTGGCAAGTTGGACGAACGCATGGTCAACACAGGATTGAGGATTTTTTGACACAACGACCTGCTCGAAGAATTTCAATGAGGTATCCAGCTTCAAAAATCAGGCACAAACAATCTCATTAGATTAGTGCATGACATCAAAAGTGGTTTACCATCAAGCATACAACAATAGCTGCCTAATTAGACATCACTGCCGCATTCGACCGAGTACACGACTCCGTACTGACACACAATCTTCACAAGATAGCCCTACGTGGACATATGGCACACTTCGTTCTCAAATTCCCCAGAGACAGAACCCTTAAGGTTCGACGCGGCAGTGTCACATCAAACACCACAACTCAGGAGCTGGGCCTGGCGCAGGGGAGCGTGCTCTCACTGAGCCTCTTCATCATCATGATCAGCGACATACTTGCCGACCATACGGATACTTCGCTCAAATATTCACTCTTCACGGACGACATAGCAATTTCGACAACGCCACAATGCTTCCTTGAAGCTAAAACATAAGCATTGAAGCAGGACTAGACCACATTGCAAAGTGGTGTAAAACTTGGGGCTTCACCCAATTTGAAGAAAAATCGGCCAACGTCATATATAGTTGTCTCCGTCCCACACCATAACTCTACTTAAAATCGATGGCAAAGTTATCGAACAGGTGAAAAGCCTCAAGTTTTCAGCAATGCATTTAGACTAAAAACTCGGTTTCAACACCCACACCACCTCTATCACGAAGCGATACGCGAAGCGCGTCAACATACTGCGTGCACTTGCAGGCACAGACTGGGGCGGAGACAGGAAAACACGACTGCGACTGTACACATCAATCATACAATCCGTCCTAGAATACAACATCATCATTGTTGCCACCAGTTCAGAAAGTCAGAGCCGAAAGTTAGAAATCATCCAAAACAACTACATCAGAGCAGCCACAGGTGCCCTCAACACCAAACCGATAGCCAGTCTTCTAGTGGACTCAAACACGCCCCCACTCCACTTCAGGACAACAGCTGTGCCGCTACCACATCCATTAAAATCCATTAAATCCGGCACAGCGCTATATTTCGCCGGAATTGCGCGCAACCTTCCACCATATAACATTCAAATTGTTTCGGCTCTCTCAGATCTTAGCCTCACAATGCCCTCCACTGCAGCTCGACCGCCCACTAGGTCATTCTGGACTTTCAGTCAGCCAAAAACCGAGCATTTGCTCTCGTAGAAAAAATATACTGTCACATCGGCGGAAATTCTTGGAATCTTTCACAAGTTCGCCGATGACAACAATCACAAATGACTCGTATTCACGGATGGGTTGAAACACGAGGCTAAAGTAGGCAACAGCATCACTGGAGAAGGTCTCAGGCTCTCCAAGCGTCTACCGGATAGCTTCTCCATCTACTCCGCTGAAGCAATGGTCTCATTCTTATGAGGCGAAAAGCCAGTAACGTAGTGATTTACGCAGACTCCAAATCCGTCCTGTAGTCAATTAGCAACACCCACGACTCTCCGCATCACTTCCTTGGTGGAATCTAACAAATCGTGGCCCATAACGTACACATGAACATTTCCCTCCTCTGGATTCCGGGCCACGCTGACATCCCAGGTAACGAAAAAGAAGACGGGCTCGCAAAGGAAGCCTTAGCATCGAACACCTATCCCAGGGTGGAATATTCGGTAGACGATCGCAAAGCGCCGATTGCCATTCATACAACGCCGCATTCGCCAACATCAACATAACACATGGACACAACACAGCTCAACACAACACAAATCCGACCACACCGACGCAATCAAACGAACGATAGGCGCATGTGACACATCAAATCAATCTCACCCACAAAAAAAGGTCATCTTCACTAGACTTGGAACTGGTTGCACAAAACTAACACAGCATCGATTCGAGGATGGCCAACACACAACACCTCACTACAACACCTGCAACACCAAGTTAAGCATAGGCCACATCCTTCTAGACTGCAGTAGCTTTAGCTCTAGAAGACAACCATCTAAGACATTTTGCAAAAGAGAGGGTATCGCCCCATCGCTTCCATCGCTTCTCGGTGGCAAACACCCAGAACTCCTTCAATTGCTATTTGAATATCTTTATGCCAAAAAAACTAGCAGGGACACTGTAGGCACGACACCACCAATGCTTACATCAAATCGTAATGCATGATCGCGAGACACTCGTGGGAAGCATGAACCCGCATGGCGTCGGACCCGCATGACGCCATCCTCATGGCGTCGGACGTACATGAGCCGATTTTCTTCCCAGTTAGAAATAATTGGCTACCTAGTGATGCCATCGGAAGTAGATGAACCGACTTGCTTTAGAAAACATAAAAACCAAACCAAACGCAAAAATTAGCATAACGTAAAACGACTACCCAGAGGAGCCATCGGACGTAAATGAGCCGATTTTCCTTCCGACTCATAAAGTAAATGGCTACCCAGAGGAACAGCGGACGTAGAAAAGCCGAATTACAAAACACCGAACTAACCCAACTGACAACATGGCATGGCATGGCATGCTTAGACTAACCTGCTACTAACAACTAACACGCGGCGGCAGGTGTGATGGGCGGTGTGGACAATTACCTCCTTGTTTGCACGGTAAAGATCCCTCGGTGCTCTTCGATAGGAGTAGGCTAATGCTGGCACCCTGGAAAAGTCAACTTCTCCACTCTCAAATTACCCCACCTCCATCCAAACAACACATTATTTTGTGGAGGAGTAAAGTAAAAATAAAACCATTTAGACATCAAGGAGATGTCCCCAACCCAGCCCCCGCCTTCAGCACCTAACATATCACACAAACTAGGGTAAAATCAGCGTAAAATTCCCTTAACGTAAATATCGATTTGCCTGCACCTTGATCGCAAACACTCGCTTTTATAGACAGACATGGAACGTGCTCCTTTAAAGGCGGCGCAAATTACCTTTATGGTCCGACACGCCATAAAAAATCACTCTCCCCAGCCCCCCTCCCATTGGCAACATTGAACGACCCGATATTGTTGAAGTGAAACGAATAACATAATTTTGGGCTGCTTCGTTGTTGCTAGAGGCGCGTTACCAACAGGCCTGTGTTATGTGTAATTTCAGAAGATCTTGGAACATATTGCGGATCAGAAAGCGATTTTGGTGGAAATTTGGGTGTCCTTAGCCGAGCTCGCCATTCACTATGCGGGTCAGATACGACTGATGAACAGTACATGTAAGTCGTCATCGGAGTCTATTTCAAACCTTACAAAGCTCCATCCACAGTTGATTCTTCCGGCCGTGCACGGGTTACTTCTATTCTCCTTCAGGTGAATGGTGCCCGCATTGAAGCTGTGTTTTTACTAGAGTGAATTATGTACCGTTTTCCGCGACAAGACTCCAAAAGGCTGCCGGCGAGGCCCGAGTTAGCGAGGGTTCTTCTGGAGTTATAAATCAGGCAGTCTCATTAGAGCATTGCGTGACAGAGAAAAGGCGCTCTCGGAGCATCAGGCATTGTCAGAGGAACCGCTGTGGGGCACCAGGAGCCACTCTCGGGGCACCAGGAGCCGCTCTCGGGCGCCAGCATATACGTACGTATGTCAGAGGAGCCACCGAGGAGCACCAAATTCTTCCGGTGCCCTTCAGCAATGGCTGGTGGGCACCGGAAGAATATGGTGCCCCTCAGCAGCTCCTCTGACATACAGCATCTGACAATGGCCGCCAATGTCTACATTGCAGCGGACGTTGGCAGCCATTGTCAGAGGAGCCGCTGCACATGCGAGTGCTCAGCGAGGAGCGCGGCCACAATATCGATGCTGGATCTTGTGCGGCCAATGGTGGGCGGGCGGCTTTGCAACCGTACGCGCCAGACCTGCATCGACCTCTATGAAAAATTGGGTACAATTTGACCGAGTTATTTTAGACTGGCTGTGAGATTTGGAGAGGCCGCCAATGTCAGCTGCAATGTGGACGCGTTTGATGGTTGGGCCTCGGCAATAGCGTAGTCGTTGGGAGGCCGTTACCCTCACAACGATGTGCGGACATCGCCGGAAAACAACGCATTTCTGATACTACAATAGCGCATACAAACATATGTGGCACAGTCTGCACAGATGCAAAAGAACCACACATCAAATGTCACAAAAATGAATGGAGCTGATCCTACAAGGATTCACTAAATAAGCATTTTTGGATGTTGGTCTGGATAAACATCAATGATTCGCTTGCAATATAATGTCAGCATTGCTAGCCTGCGTACGAGTAGGCCATCATGCGCACTGTGCCGGGAGAATCAACGATGTTCTCACTTGCTCATCCGCTGCTTTTCGTACACTAGACGCTTCGATGTTTCCGCTGATCTCCGCTATCTTGGCATTCGATGCACCACACAATTCCCGTTTGAACCTGCATTTTAAGACCTGACTTATTTTTGCTGGCGCCAACAGTCAAATCGGATCCGTCCATCGGCCGTTCGTTTACCAGCGCGCCTTCAGGACCGGCTCTGTGCCGCCGGTGCAGGGACTATGGCTGTCTGGCTGTCTGACTGTCTCGTCTGGTTGTCTGGGGTACGGAGTAGTGCTGTTTGGCTGTCTGTCTGGCTTGACTCCCTGCCTGATTGTCTTGTCTGGTTGTCTGGTGTACGGGGTAGTGTTGTCTGGCTGTCTGACTGTCTGTTTGGCTGTCTGACTATCTCGTCTGGTTGTCTGGGGTGCTGTTTGGCTGTCTGTCTGGCTGTCTTGTATGGTTGTCTGGTGTACGGGCTAGGGTTGTCTGGTGTACGGGCTAGGGCAGGGTTGTCTGTCTGTCTGTCTGGCTGTCTGGCTGCCTATCTGGCTGTCTTGTCTGGTTGTCTGGCGTACGGAGTAGGGTTGTCTGGCTGTCTGTCTGGCTGTCTGACTGACTTGTCTGGTTGTCTGGTATACGAGCTAGGGTTGTCTGGTGTACGGGGTAGGGTTGTCTGGCTGTCTATGCCTCTCTAGATGTCTCGTCTGTTTGTCTGGTGACCCGGCTATGGTGGTCTGGCTGGAGGAACATGGCATGACATTCAACTAGCGCTTGTAATCCAGAACTTCTCTCCCAAGCGAGCTGTGCACGAATGCCAAATGTGGCCACACGAATGGAATGGCAAACAGATGCAAAACTTAACAATGATATCACGCTGGCCTTCTTCATTTAAATCGGTTCATCAATTCAATCAATCAACCCACTCAATTGATTTATAAATGCACGGTGATTATTCCACTAGTTTCACCAATGTAACTCGGCTAAGGAAGCCTCCGTATGGACATGTTTTCTATGGGAATAGGGCAATCGGATCTGTCGCAATTCACCTAACGGATCGAGCGCTTCGGTGAAGTTAATAAAATGGTCCGTTATATTGCCACATTTCCGTAAGCGGTGTAAATTTCGCTTGATAGTGGAAGATCAAGTGGATTCTTTGATCGGGTTACCACTCGAGGCGGAAAAGAATTAAATCAAATTGACCTGGGCGTACCGCCTCGCCCTACAACAGACCACACCGATTGAAAAATTACCACGTGAAAATCAAGCGTGGACCATTCCATGACACACAAGCTGATCTACTATGTGTTCATTCTTGCCGTGATAATCATGTTGGATTAAAAGAAATAGGAACAGACGCATTGCACTTTCAACCCTGGCAGTGCGGCAAAATTCATACACCTCACAATCCGAGAAGGCCAAATGAAGGAAGCCTTTGTTCTACATGAGAGAAATGCCGTAACGGCATGATATAGCTCCAACCTCCCTATACTTTCCGAGTTACTGGGAACATCTTTGTCGACATCTTTTGGTGGAACTTCCAGGTCAGATCACGTAGGTCAATTTCTGGAGCAGTCGTTCAGTCAGAGTACACCCGGAGTACATCCGGAAATAGGTGATGAACTGTTGGAGCTGAAGATGGCACTCATATTTATCCTCTGATTATATCGTTTACGCTTGGTTCATGGCAAATCTTTCAATGTACGTCTCAGAACCACATGGAGACAAGGTTGGTTCTTCTCCAGCTACGTAACATAGACATACTGGGCCTTGATAAAACAATATGCGCTTGTGAAATACTAATTGAAATGCGACATTTCTAAGTGATATATTGGATGGCATGAATCAGAATATCCGAATACCTTTGAGTGATCATATTGGCTACATTGCGAGGGTCAGTAACGTTAGGTGGATGACGGGTTCTTTGCAAGATTGAGTGTGATATATTGCACCTTATAACAGCTCCACCAATCGAAATCATAGCAAATAATATTACATCTAACCCCATTCCGCATGATGAAATGATATGCTCAAGAACAGACATTTTGGTGCAAATGTAAAACTTATGTATGTATGGTCAGGTCGTTGCGGTTTACAATAACAGCATAGAAATACATGCATAGCAGTTTCTACATGTCGTATGTCCCTGACTCTTCCTATGCCAACTTGATACATACATTATGCATATTTATGCTGTTTTTTAATTGATTCTATCAAATAAAATGATCCAGTTTTCAAAAAGTTTGCTCATTGTGGGATACCCTGTATCTGTGACGGTTACTGCTGCACGTCCGACGATATGAATGTCCCATCGATCCATGGTGGTTCGATCAGAATATGTCAATAAATTGGGGAGATATAGCAACCCAAAATACCCCTGTTATCCCCTACCCTTGCATCCAGTTCTGCTATGAGTGGCGAAGTTTTCGTTCATGCAAATGTGTTTCACTCTGCGGTGAATCGAATGTCATTTTTCGCAAGCAAATTCAGCCAGGAGTACTCAACCGAGACCATACAACTAATCCTCTTCACCACACAGTAGTGCTTCCTTGGTCTGTGGGTACCATGGGTGAGGTAGTAGAGTTTTGTCGCCAGCATTACCATGTTATTTTCTTAATTATGGCTATTATTTTGATTGCCCTGGTGGTTCCAAAATGGAAGTGAATTGTAACTCTGTTACATCACAAGATATCATATGCATTCATGTGAAGACATTTCAATGCCATAACAGTCGTAGATCTTATGCAATGTCTCCGAAGGCGAAGGAGTTGGAAAGGAGAAAATATTCACCCTTTACTTTCACATCACTCAGCCTTTTAGTGCATAATCTACTAATCACTGCGTGTAACATCTCCGCCAGAATTCTGCCTTTTACGCGACATCAAGCGTAAAGGATGCGACAGTGTCTGGATACTTCCAGCACCTTTAATTATGCGCGTCATGTACCCATGTTAAAAAATACCGTAGAAGTCATCTGATCACAAACTAATAAGCGAATCGTTTCCCGAAATGCCGTGGAAGTCATCTGATCACGGACTAATAAGCGAATCATCTCTATACTTATCGTGGGTGTTGCTGTTCCCTTCCCATGAAATGTTTTTGATGGCTTTGCTTTTGTTCCTGTCTCTCGCTATCTGGTCTGATGCTCCGTGACTCATCACAGGTTGTGGAGGAAACTCCGGCTGAGCTAGTTTGACTTCAATGACGTGTAGATGACACATGTGAGGACCCGATTCCACCCGAGCCTGGGCAGACCGGTTATCGTGTTTCTAATACCTGAATTTTTTTTTGTGTTTCAAATGCAAATTGGACATTCAGGGTCAAACCATATCTTTATATTTTTATTAAATTCAGTCCAGCTTCATGACAACATTTCCCCTGAAACAGTCTCCGTATGTGTTTAAAGAAGGATTACGGTGGTTTTAACCAAGTTGTGCGAAGTAATGTCCCATCTTTATGACGAGACCTTTGACTCCACAGTGTGCCACGAAGGATAGTCAGTTCACGATCTCCATCCCGACGGGCGTATGATATTCCATTCCACGGACGTTCCACTTTTGTTCCATTCCACGGAAGCAGAGTCAGTAGCTCAAGGCCTTCATGATGCCTTACATGGTAGGCTATGAACTGATTAACTGAGTATGTTCTCTTTGTCAAGCATCTCCCCTACACCGTGATGAGGAGAACGTGATATTTTCGCTACCTTCACATACATCAATGCTATTACTTAAAGAGCAAGAATGTAGTAGCCCCTTGGAGGCGACATCAGACCCTGCTGTATTTTGGCAGCCAAGTTAAGTACACCGATCACGTAAAAGCAGCATTAGGAGTTCATGACATTCAGTGCTCTTCAGGGCTCGATACTCACCAGGACTCGGAATTAACTGTGACTCGGTGTTTGAGAACCACCAGACACCCAAAACTCACCGGTACAAAGCATTCAGCACTTACCTTGACATGTCCCTTAGTTAGCTGAGCGATGGTGAATCGGGTCGCCTTTCGACCCTTTGCCCTCGCCAGCTCCAGTTGTCCGAAACGAGGAGATTCCAACACTTCGAACCGGCTGATTCGGTCCCGGTAGTAGTCACTCGCCACTGTGATCTCTCGTGGGGACAGCGTCACCTCTCCTCCCTCACTCAACGTCACGTTACGCGTCACCAGCCGCACCTGCAGAGGGATAACAATGACGAGGAAATGGAGACCATCCCGACTGACGATGCCGTTAGTCACCGTGAAGACAAAGTGGTCTTCGGTGGTGTTGGCCACCGAGTGGACGTAGGTCAGGTTTCCGTCGTTCACGAAGCTCTGGTCGAACGAAATGACCTTCGGCCGCGTCTCTGGGCCGCGCAGCATCAGGAAGCCATGGGCCGGGCCGCGCGTAACCGTGAACCGGATGTCGCCGGGCGCCACGTTCGGGTGCATCACGTGCAGCAGTGACTGCGACACGGTCACAACATCACCCTCGGTCACCACTGCTGATTTGTTGTTGATGACGCGCAGTGGCTCCCAGTAGCTCTCCGGGTATATCCTGATCTGAAGCGACCCCTTCGACGAGAGCTGGCCGACGCGCACCTGGAACTCGATTGTGTCGCGCGCACCCGAGGTCTTGTCGTTCTCGTAGTCGAGTACGCTCAGCTGAATGTCTTGGAAGGAGAAGGTGAGGGCGGGTTGTCCTCGCACGCGCACGCGGCCGTGCTTGCCCGGCGCTGTGACGTGGAACATGACGTTCTCGTCGGCCACCTCGACATTGGTCTCCGGCCGTAGGTGGTGAACCGTGATGGTCTGCGCGTCACCGCGCGGGACCGTCATCGGCTCGGAAGTAATCAGCCGGACGAACGGTGCTGACGCGGAGATCTGCAGCATGCCGGTCGTGTAGTGAGTGCCGTCCGACACCCAGAGAACGACACGCGCGCTGTCTGCGCCGGCGTGCTGGAACACCACCCGGTCGGCGTCGATGTCGGCCTGTGTGAAGCGGAACACCTCCGTGTTGTAGTCAGGGTGCAGGTAGAGCGCGCCGTTCGGGATATCGCGTCGCGTGTACTCGATGTCGACCGGCTCCGTGTACAGGTCCGCGTCCGAGAAGGTCAGCTGAGCGGGTCGCACTGCGCGACGTCCACCGCGCACCACATACAGCGGCTGATCTGCGGTGCGGCGGGGCGTGTTGTCGTTGCGCATGACGACCAGGACCTCGGCAGAGCCAACATACTGGAAGTCGTCGTGCGGGTCGAGCGACATGGCCACGAAGGAAAACGCGTCGGCCGCGCTCTCCGAGTCGTCGTGTACGTAGAGGATGTGTCCCTGGGCGATCTCCTGCGAGGTGAAGTAGCTCAGGTGGTCCAGAGATTCGGTGGTACGGAGTTGCCCGTGCGACGGCGCCTCCGTCACATTGTAGAGCACTGTGGTGATACCTTCAATCTCGATGCGAAGCAGCTTCGACGTAATTGTCACCTTGTCACCTTCCCCGACCTCGATCCTCTTGATTGAGATCATGCCTTTGGGTTCGGGCGGCACATGTCGGATGTTGAACTCTTCCACACCGGATTCAAATCCTGGGATGCGCGCACGGAAGCGAAAGAGATCTGTGAAGGCCGAGTATGACTTTCGATGCAGTCGATACACCACACGTCCAGCGTCGATGTCACTCTGAGAGAAGTGAGCACCAACAGTCAGCACCTGCCGTTGAGCCGGACTACCCTCAAGGCGGAACAAGTCTCCGAAGCGAGTTGCCGAGGTGATCCTGTAGGAAAGATTGGAGGCCGGTTGGGCGAATGGGCGCGGCTCGGCGTAGAGGAAGGTACGCGTCAGCACCGCTTCTTGCGTACGGTTCAGCACAAGTTCTTCATTGGCGATCAACTGCACCGAGATTAGCAAGAACTCGATGCGGAAGTCGTACACTGTCGGCTGGGTGACGTCCTTCAAAGCCACCTGAAACTTGAATCCGTCATGATCTGGCGTGCCGCTGGTGTGGCGATAGCGGATCTTGTGCCGCTGGAGGTGGCGCATGGTGAAGTGGTTTGTGGGCTGCCACCGGCCGTTGCCGCGCAGCTTCTGCAGTTTTCCTGCCCGTGGCTGCTTCACGACGGCAAACTTAATGTCGACACCTTCACTCTGCGCGTTGGTAGTGAAGGATAGGTTGGTTGTGGTAATGAGAGCGCTGGCACCATGAGTCAATCGCAGCCCCGTGTTATTGACCGGCACTGCTTTCAGGCGAAAGGTGGCCACTCTGAGTACTGCCGTGTCGCTGGTCAGCATGCCGTCCGACACACTCAGCGACAAACGAGTGTCGCCGCCGCCGTCATGCACGAACTCCACCAGACCGTCGTCCACCTGCTCCTGTGTGAACGTCTCCACGACGACGCCAGGCCTGCGCGACAGCTCCAGATGGCCGCCGACGTCCGACGGACTAAGCACGGAGAAAACCAGCTGGCGAGGTCGGCTGTCAGGATCCTCAGCGTGCAGCACATCGTCACCGAGAGTGCGTCTGGTGCCGGCCGCCAACCGAACGGTGCTTCCCGGAGGCAGTATCAGTCGGGGCGCATCGTTGGCCGGCCTCACCGTCACATGCAGTACGAACTTGTGCCGTGTCCGGAGATACGCCGGCAGCGTGAAGCCAGCTTGCGCGAACAGCTCTAGTTCAAACAAAATCATGTCCTGGGTGCTCTCACTGCCACCGTGTAGGTATCGTACACGCTCCGACACCAGGTCGAGCAGGGTGAAGACGGATTCGTCCGGTCGCCGCCACACGTCTACGCTGATGGCGCCCTGCTTGGGCGGCTCACGCACGTGAAAGAACACTCCCGAGTCGCGCACGCCGTACTTCTCGTAGTCGAGGATGACGTGGATGTTGGCGGCGGTGAGCAACACCTCGCTGCCTTCGACGACCGTCAGTGGAGCGAGCGACAGCAGCTGAAGTCCGACTGGTAGACGCTGGTCGCCGTCGGCGTACACGCCGTACTGGCTGACGAAGTCGGCACGCACGCACACCGACTGGTTACATGCGCAGTGGAACTTGGCGGTGCCCTCGGGGCTGCACACTGCCCCGGCGACACACGGGTCGCGCAGGCATGGGTAGTCCCAGACACACTCGGCGCGCGTGCCACGACTCTCCACCACGCTCGGTAGCCCAGTCAGCGTGCCGTCAATGAATATGTTCTGCACGCAGCCGTTTAAATCTGCCGGGATATCAGTGATCATCTGCTTAGCCGCCCTAATTCGGTTCTTCTCACTCAGCCCGCCTATGAAGAGGTTGGAGGCGAACGCCTGAAAGTCGGTCTGATTGTCGGTTGGCTTGACGCTTGTCAGCGTCTGGTCGACACTGAGCTCGACATACAAGGCACTGACCGTCAGTTTGGTTTTGTGCCAAACGCCGTCGTTGATGGTGATCTTGCTGTCTAGTTGGATCTCTCGGCCGAGCGCGGTCAGCTTCACCCGTAACTTGCCGTCCCGCAGCGTCAACATCAGGTGGTCACGGCCGCGTCTGCCGGCGTCGTTATAGATCACCAAGCCCTCGGCGACGGCTGTCTTCAGATCCAGCTGGATCGAGCCGCCGTCTCGTGGCAGCGATGGTGGCATCATCACATAAGCCTGGTCGTCGACGAAGCTGATGGAGACATCGTCGTCGGCGTCGAACTGTTTGTCACAACCCCAGGTGACACCGTGTGCGGTGCCTGCGTCTCGTGCCGCCGGAAACAGCAGCGCCTCGTTGAAGCGCACCTGGTGCAAGCAGCCACGGAAGTTCTCCAGCAGACCCAGGAAGATTTCAGAGAAGTTGCCCATGCCGCCCACGAACACCCCGTAGTGGATGTTGAGCTCGTAGAAGCGGCCAGGTAGTTTGATTCTGTGGAATGTATCCGTTATCAATGAGGCTGGCGTGGGAGACAATATATGCTCGTGAGTCGTAGAGTGATGAACATTTACAGTGTCGTACTACGCTGTGATATCGCTGAGTACTGATTTGTATTGCGAGATGCTTGTGCAATGCTAAAATATAGTACAACGGGGAATGGTGGGCGCTGCATGACCGAAGTGGTCGATCCGCCCCGAACTCCAATAATGAACTAAGGGATTAATCTTGCGCTTGTGTCAATAATTAATCTTGCATATTTGTCCTAACATAATAACCTCGTGTAATGATTACAAGCTGAATATGTGAGAGCAATGTTTTCTGGAAATTTACTAGAAAGCTTAATCTGAATTATTGATCAAAAGGAACGAGCTGATCTTGCCAGTTCTAAATTGTTATAATAAACTCATGCCTGATATGTAGTTTATGTGGTGCCAATGCTTGAGTAGGTCAGTCTTTGACATAGACAGCTACCAATGTATGACAGAAGGATTTAGGTGTTATTCTAAACACAAAATTGGGGGCATCAGAAGAGACCAAAGAAGCCAGGAAGAAGGCACTGAGAATGATCGGGGCGATAAATATGAATGTATCATACAGAAGTGAAGAAGTCATCAGGAAGTTATACTGTGCATATGTCAGGCCACATTTGGAATAGTGCATCCAAGCTTGGTCGCCTAGTTATGAAAAAGATTGCTGGCTTTTAGAGAGAGTACAAAAGAGGGCTACAAATATGGTTAATGGTATAAGCAACCTGGAATATGAGGAAAGATTAAAGAAATTTAATATGTTTTCACTTAGATATAGAAGGCTGAGAGGAGATCTCATCCAGTTCTTTAAATTTGTCCATGGTCTGGAGAGGGGATATCTTGGGGAAATGTTTGAATTTAACAGAAATGATGGAATTAGAGGTCATAAAATCAAAATTAAAGTTAGCCACAGCAAAACAAGGTTAAGGCAGACTTTCTTCACCAACGGGTAGTAGAACACTGGAACCAGCTGCCAGAAAACATTGTCAGTAGCAGCACATTGAACATCTTTAAAAACAGCATAGACAATCATTATAAGAATAGAGGGCTTGCTTTTCAGTATTACAAGGAGGGCTGATTGACATATTTACTGGGCAACTGGTTGAGTGTACGGAGTGCAACCAAGAAGGGTCCTTGTGGCTCATAGTTGCACTAATCTTTTATGTCTTTATGTCTTTATGAACGTACGTTAAGCTTACAGTTATCTGCTCGTTACGTTACGTGAGTTACCTGCTCTTAGGAGAGCACAATTTTGCTTTCTTGAAAATCGCCACTATCGCATGATCCGCAGATTAAGATCTAAATTCGCAAGAGGCGAATTGGCTCTGTCAGCTCTCAAGTCAACTTTTGGCACTGCCTTCAAGCGGGTTCCGTCTGTGACCATCTATACCTCTAAGCCACTGATCTAAGTCTCGTGAAAGTTCAAGTCCTGCGATGTACGAAATGTACATTTTGAGAGCTCAGCGTTCATGAGTTTCTTAGCTTAAAGCGAGAAGGTAATTTTATCCAACGGTGAATTTCACTGATTTTAGCGGATGAGCTCAGAATGAGGGCTCCGCATGATAAAGCTATCCAACATCGTCTCGGGACAGATTGCCGCCTCGGTAGTTCAGCTGGTTAGAGTGCCGGCCTGCACTGGTTTCCGCCTATCCTGGCAAAACATATTGCCAGGATAGGCGGAGTCACTTCACGCGCGCTCGCGTTTTATCTTGCCTGGGAGAGTCAGTTGGGAGCTGGCCCACCTAGAACGGGACGAGCTACCGGGGCGGCCGTGTCCGTACATTGACAGCACGGTAAACTCAATGCAAAAATTCTGCCGCTGAACTGTAATTCATGGATCAAGTGGTAGGGTCAGGGCCCACACAACGAGGTCTCCATAACATTAAAACCTCGTCCATAAAGCTACCCGAGCTCTCTCTCTCTCTCTCTCTCTCTCTCTCTCTCTCTCTCTCTCTCTCTCTCTCTCTCTCTCTCTCTCTCTCTCTCTCTCTCTCTCTCTCTCTCTCTCTCTCTCTCTCTCTCTCTCTCTCTCTCTCTCTCTCTCTCTCTCTCTCTCTCTCTCTCTCTCTCTCTCTCTCTCTCTCTCTCTCTCTCTATATATCTCTCTCTCTCTCTCTCTCTCTCTCTCTCTCTCTCTATATCTCTCTCTCTCTCTCTCTCTCTCTCTCTCTCTCTCTCTCTCTCTCTCTCTCTCTCTCTCTCTCTCTCTCTCTCTCTCTCTCTCTCTCTCTCTCTCTCTCTCTCTCTCTCTCTCTCTCTCTCTCTCTCTCTCTCTCTCTCTCTCTCTCTCTCTCTCTCTCTCTCTCTCTCTCTCTCTCTCTCTCTCTCTCTCTCTCTCTCTCTCTCTCTCTCTCTCTCTCTCTCTCTCTCTCTCTCTCTCTCTCTCTCTCTCTCTCTCTCTCTCTCTCTCTCTCTCTCTCTCTCTCTCTCTCTCTCTCTCTCTCTCTCTCTCTCTCTCTCTCTCTCTCTCTCCAGGTGTCGATATATATATATATATATACCATATAACCATACACATACAGGGGCGGGGATGGCCGAGTGGTTAAGGTGTCGGGCTATGGGTACCAAAGGTCCCGGGTTCGACTCTAGCGCCACTCAGGACATTTCCCAATCCCGCGGCCCACCGGTGACACAGTGTGGGCGGCGCCATTAGCCGTGAATGTGCATAAAGTGTGTCGTGAACCAACCAATAAGCAAACCAACAAACATACACATACATACGCGCATGTATTCACATATTTGCACATACGGATCCGGAGATGTACAATTTGATGTGCATGTTAAGCATCGTTGGCGTCCTTACACTGCTGTGCACCGCAAGTGCAGCAGCATTTGGACGTGGCGTTAGATCAAGCTGTCTATGACATGATGACTCTATTTAGTGATGGTATGGGGCTTCACTCTTATCTCACAATGCTGGCGTGATAATGATAATATCCATACGATAATCTAGATATATAATAACTTCACTAACCTTGTCACGTAGACTCCGTCGATGGTAAGTGAGACGTCACCATCTTTTCGCTTGACTTCCACGTCATGCCAGAGCAGGTCGTCTAGGCGCCTCTCCGTCGGTGATGTCACCTCTCCTTCACCCGCACCCAAGTTTATCCGCACCTGAAATGCACGTGAAACATCGGATAATATTTATCTGCCGGATCTAGCCGTTACGAGATGGGGGTGGATCCTGGCGACTGGCGACCCACGGAAACCATAGATGTAGTGAGAGTAATTCTATATTTACGAATCATCAACTTGAACGTGGACTAACAAAAACAAGAGAATTTCTTAGCTTGGTACATACTGATGCTGGAACTCAATATATTAGTTGAACATGTATTTACGTTACCATAGCATGCATAAGCGTGCTCCTTAAAAACGCAAATGTAGCCAGACATATATTAATGGTTTTTAGATCCATTTATTGTTATATCATTTCCATGTACTTCACTACTAGCAAATGCATGTTATTGCGCCATATGTATGTACAAAGTGGTTTTAATGTTCAATGCATAGTCAGATGGCGGACATAAAGGGGTCAATACATATGGCACCTGATACAAGTGATGCACCAATAAATACACCACTGCACATGATGCAAGTGATGCACCAATAAATACACCACTGCACATGATACAAGTGTCGACGACCGACAACGCTGGGTGAGCTCGATCGCAGCATGAATATACAAATAAATATTTAGGATACCGAAACGGTTTGGTAATCAGTGGACAATGTTGTGAGTCCTGGTAGAGCAGTTCTGACCTAGAACATCTGTCTTCTGTACGTTAGAAGGAGCAGGCGTAACGGGGAGTTGTCCAGATGATTGCAAGTGGACGTACGATACACAAGATTTTCCAACGTGATTATTTGGTGAACAATTCTTCTCACCGCTATCATTCATTGGCATGACACCAGCTGCAATCAGTGTATCATTGTTGTAGTGGGACAGAACTATTGAGTTGCGTGAATGTTTCGGTTCCGACATAAAAATTAAATGAATATTTCATGTACCAAAACATCAGCTGTAGACCAGTGAAGATGTTACGTGCCATCCAATGGTGGCGTTTGTAGAGCTCCGATGCCGCTCATGCCAAGTACAAGACTGTGCGAAGATTGTGAAGAAAGAGTGAACCTTGGCTCTGTGCTCATGGTATAATCAAATGACGACTGTGTTAGAGCGAAGCGATGGGAGAAATGCACAACATTACCTCAAGTACAAGTACTGCCGTATGCAGTGTGCAATGCAGTGCCGTATGCATACAAGTACTCCTCCTCCGGCGTGTGGTATCGCTTGCGGTTGGTCAACTTGAAGCTCTCCCACTGGTGCCGGCCGATAAGACTGCTCGCGGCAACCGCAGCCAGCGAGACAAAGACGGCTGCTCTCATCGTGTGGCAGCAGTAACGTCGAGTCAGTGAAATTTGGCGGAGCCGAGAGAATTGGTTCAGGTTTTTGTACCGAGATTACATTCCATGTTGCATGTGGTGGGAGTCTCAGGCATACCTCACAGGTGTGTGAACGACATACGGTGGTGTTGACCCAATGTCGATATAGGCTACACTGCCAGTCCCTATCGAATGCTCTGCATTTAGTTTGCATTAAAGCAGCTTCTTCTGTTGTTGCAGAATGGCCACGATTTCCTCTGAATCCGATTAAATACAATTTTCGACAATGCTGCTGATACGAAGCTATCGGTAGTCCTGTCCTCATTTGTTGGAATTCACTTTTTTCCTACATTTCCGCAAATGATGCAGTGTGTCGCGATTTACAAAAACGATCGTGTCTCTACGTACCAGCTGCGAGTTCCTTCAATAACAAAAACCATACTGGTAGTGTGGGAAAACTTCGGGCGATGTAGAGCGCAGATAGCACACAACGCATATCTGAGCGTCACGTGGCGCCATTGGGTGGAAACTCCCATGCGCTCGAAACTAGCAATTGAAATTGGCAATCTACAAAGTCGATTGGTGTCAAAGTACGCGCATCGGATGGACGTGCTGCGGACGACGGTTGATATGTGTAACAATAGCATTGTTAGCGACGTGCAAGAGTGGAATGTGTGTGTGTGTGTGTGTGTGTGTGTGTGTGTGTGTGTGTGTGTGTGTGTGTGTGTGTGTGTGTGTGTGTGTGTGTGTGTGTGTGTGTGTGTGTGTGTGTGTGTGTGAGAGAGAGAGAGAGAGAGAGAGAGAGAGACAAAGACAGAGACAGAGACAACAATAGACAGAGACAGTGACAGAAACAGAGACAGAGTAACAGTGGCAGATACATACTCAGGCACAGACACAGATACAGACACAGACACAGACACAGACACAGACACAGACACAGACACAGACAAGGAGAGAGAGAGAGAGAGAGAGAGAGAGAGAGAGAGAGAGAGAGGGAGAGATAGGAGAAAAAGTTGAACTCAGGAGAACGAACTGAGGGATTATTATTCATGAATATCCTATTTCTGAGATGACTGGTACCATATATAGATAGTCCTACATAGATGCATTGCCAGGATAGATCGTGCTACACTCGATTCAGATAAATAGCGAAGTTTTCCCCACAGAGTTCCGTCAGTTCTGTTTAGTTGCAGAAAATAAACACAGTCTGGACTGTTTCACTGTCATACTGGCGGTAATCACCACCGTATTTTCATCTAAGTGAGGTAGTTACTAAAACAAGGATAGGCAATTCACTATAAAACATTTAACCTTTGTTTGAAAGCTTGGGCATCGCAACCGTTAGCATACAGCTATTTCGAGGTGCTTGGTGTACGCCACGATCTTTTTCCCAGCATCTTTTTCTGGAGCTATTTTTGTGATACCGGAAACCCAAATTGGGGAAATGTGACTGGGAAGTAGATCTGATGATAAATTAATTCCAAGAAACATTAAGAAAACGCACCTTCCGCTGATTTAGAGGAGAATTGAAATTCGGCAAGTAATGCGCTCCTGGCAGTCTTTTGTTCTGTTTAGTTTCTGAGAATGCCACAGCTAGTTTTTTTTTTGTTAGCTTGATTCTCATTTCACACCTTCTTGTTAGTAAATAATGGTAAATGGAGAGGCTTCTACTTTTGCTTTGGACTTCTCATGGCGCATCCCCGTAAGGAAGCTAATCGCATTAACGACACTTCACTATTTTAACAACAAGGAAGGCAACAGTCAATGGTCAATGGTATTAATCCGCGCCGTCTTTCCGGTCATATCCTCACTGCAGTCTCGAGCGATGGTCATTCAAGAATGGGGTACCATACCAAGAATAGGGAAAGCCCTTGACAAATAGGGTTAACCATGTTGCGCTTTTTTTAAATTTTAAAACAAAAATGTTGATTTTTCCAAAATCGATTGTCCAAAACCACTCTATGTCGTGTAATGCATACTATTAGCGTAGTATACATATTAGGGTATTAGTCGCGTAATGCAACTATGTCATTATTTCGTTAATGAAAACTCGAAATAAATCATGAAAGCAGTGGTGCCTAAATAGACCTAGCTGACATTGATCATTTCATCATGGCATTATCCCAGGCCAATTGATGCAGGATAAAGAAAGTTTCATCAGGAACTTATGCTGATCCATGCATAGCAATGTGCGAATAATGCTAGAAGAGCATGTATATCACTACATAGGAAAATTGCCCAAAATTGGTTCAAATTGGCGGAAACCTAAGATCGCTGACCTGATCTTAGTCAAGAATACAAAGCACAAGTTGTGGGGACAGTGCCAATATCCATTCACGTACTAAGTTTCATTTCAATGTCTCTTCATGTGATTGAGTTAAAATATTCTTTGATTATTTGATTCACCTCACCACAAATATTCACCTAAAATATTCTTCGAGGTGGTCCCCTTTGACTTGAACTTGGTTAATTAACTTACGTCACCTACGGTTGAAGTTTTAATTCAGACACAACAATTATGAATACGATGGTCTAAAATGTCCATACAATCGAAAAATCATGCTGCGCTGTGCGACGTCGTTTTCCTGATGTGGCGGAAGGAACTCAGCGGGAGCATAAAACGAGCCTCTCTCAGTGGTTATTATGACATCATTGCTATCAATCAGCAACCAATATTATCACAGGTGATGCTGCCATCTCTCCTTCCCCTGAGACCACGAAAATGGCAACACCAGCATTACTGAAGATTCAAGAGATACAAGTCTGGAAGGTCAAATTATCGCTGTTTAAAGTGACTTTAGCATGTTCGTTCTCATGTGTCATGGTCATCTGAATACTTGGTGCATGGCCCCAAGAATATCAGCCAAGATAATTATCCTCCGGTTGATGCCAGAAGAGGCAGCTAGCGAGCCAAATGATAATTCGCAGTCTTCCCCGTCACACGACCATATTCGGTCATTTGCATGAGCCATCTCTGGGTGACACGTGGGGAGGATTCGTGCAATCATCGTCCGACTATCGACGGTCGATGCGACCTGAGCCTCCGATAACCCACCTGCCCAGCATGGCCTGATCACAGCTCGTTACCTATGGTGGGCGGAATTATCACAGGGATTTATCCCTGACCGGTAATATCAGTGTAGTTTGCTCAAGTACCTAGTAAGCTCAATCACAACTAGCCCAGCCATGATTGATATTAACATCCGGCCGGAAGCAAGGCAACGAGATGCGGGACAAGCTGAGAGATCGATGGCGTTCTGCCTCCGGACAAATCGTCCCAGTCACGTCGATTCCCGACAAGAGGAGATCTGAGAACGACATAATGCTGAGACGAGGCACAAGCAGCCAATTTGTCTTCGACCTTTGCCAGTCAGTGTCGCTTTCAGTTTTTTTCCTCGTCCGTCACAATAACCGCAATATGGGAGTGAGAACAGCAATCACATTGATAAGTCTCCCATCTGAGCGAAAGCGATAAGAACCCGTGGGATGACTCCAGATCATGGCAGACTAGGTGCGATTTTACTTTCTTCGACCGGCCCCGGGAAGCAAGTGCGATGTGCCGATTCAAGTCGTCGATGCGACGCGTGCCGCGTGCGATGCCTGCCCTGCTGCAGCTAATGACAGCAGGTACCTTCAGTGTTCTGCGGGCCAAGATGGCTCCCGTCAAGCTGCCACATGGGCCGATGGGACTGCTCCGCGACGATCGAGTCCTGTCGGACACCACCACTCGGTCGGCTCAACTTCGCAGAACCAGAGCGACCACATTCACGAACCGACGGCCACACACATCGACTTACTTGACGTCACCCAGATTGCCTCTTCATGATCATGGAGACAGATTGTCACTGATGAAATTTCCATCATTAAAGCAAGATTATCTAGTCAAACGTCAAATGTGGTTTGATTTCCTGTCGTCCATGATTAAGCATGTCAACTTTGTACTGCAGAACCAATTATTGTCTTTCCGTTCTCAGAAGCCTGGGAGATCGAACAGATACGTGATAGATGTAGTCTCCGAGCGATAGCCTTTCATGTCTATTAATGATAGTATGTCACATTACCAACATTATGATTTTCGTTATTACTAGCGAGGACGAAACTGGTGCGAATTTACTCCCGTGTACATGGTGTAGAAGTTCATCTGGATGTAGACACTGAAAGCAATACGTCTGGAGAATTGATATGAACGGAGGTTCGATTTCACCGGAGGTTACAACGCTTCCGCTCGCTCGCGCCAGCGTCAGGTCACTGTGCATTCGCCGATACAGACGCTTGGCACCGATGCATCCACTTCAGGCTCTTATCTATAGTTGCCCGATACTTCCAAATCTAGAATAAGGTGCATGGCCTTACCGACTGTCGAGAGAGCGGAGTTACGGTTGGCCCTGCAGTTGAGGGGCGGTCGGCAATGTGCCTGCAGCAGGGGAGCCTCATAGACAGTCTGCTCTCGCTGTGCATCTTGGCATTGTATCGTCCAGATTTGTATCGTTCGCCAATGGTTCGTGCTGTATTTCCGAGCTCACTATATTGTTCATCATCACTCTCCCAGAAGAATACGAGCACTAAGCTAACAAAGCTTTGTATTTGAAAAGCCATTAGCCCGAGAATGGGTGCCTGCAGACAATTCACATATTTCTGCTAAGGAAGGATTGTGTGCCCATCCAACGTTTTCCCTAGACCAAGCAGACAAACGTAGTTTTCGCCGACGCGTAGTACTGTTCTGCATCTGTTCAGTCCTGTGAGTGACTGGTGTCTAACTTGTATCCCTAACTCTCCAGTTCGGGTTAAAGAGGTCATAGTCGGAGTATCGCAAGCTCACAGTTTATTTTGCCGCCTTTCGACTCCTAACCACCAATCAAGTTAAATGTCCAAATCCGACTTGGCATCAATAGCTAGCTGCTCGCCTGATGTACACCATGGTATTATCAAAGTGCGAAGTCGACGACGTCAATATCGCACGTATGAGGGGGGGGGGGAAGCAAGACAGTTTTTTTGTTTGTTCTGAGTTCGAACGTAATTGTACAGTAGCTTCCAAACTACGAAAGATATAGCGATGAAACAAAGACGAGCCGAGTTGGAAAGATGCGCTGGATCACCTGGGGCACAAATACTTGATGAAGGAGCATGCAGTAACCGAACGAGGCCGCATACATTCCGGGATGCATTTTTCAGACCGTGCAGTTCAGCGCGGATTGGGAATGTTTGGTGGTCTGTGTACACTCTTTACGCTTTGCTTAAAAAAATGTCTCCCAACAATATTCGGAACGTCGGCAATGGCGTGAAAGCGTCTTTGCAGCCGCAGACTGTGCTTCTGTTCTGGCTGTGTCTGTAGCCAGCGGATGGCACCGCCCAGAGTTGCCACCAAAAGGCCGCACACGGAGTGGACGGTTCTGTACACGGAGTGGACGGTCCTGCACACGGTGGCCTTGCTGGGGCCACGGGCGTCCCCAACCACCTGATAGAAGACCACAGTGACCAAAAACCTGAGAACAGACGGGCGGTCCGTTGCCATTGTGTTGACAAAAATGTCGTATCTTAACTGTTTATAAATGGGAAGGAGATTCTGAAAAGAAACTATTAAAACGTCAATGATGACTGGCCTTAAGAAGAGAAGTACTTTCTCATGTACATGTAATGCATGGCTACGGGCAGTGGCTGACCTGACCGCTGGCCTGACTGCCGGCCCCCTGGCCTGACTGCCGGCCCCCTGGCCTGACTGATGGCATGACTGCCGGCCCCCTGGCCTGACCGATGGCCTGACTGATGACCTGACTGCCGGCCCCTGGCCTGACCGCTGGCCTGACTGCCGGCCCCCTGGTCTGACTGCCGGCCCCTGGCCTGACTGATGGCTTGACTGCCGGCCCCCTGGCCTGACTGATGGCCTGACCGATGACCTGACTGCCGACCCCCTGGCCTGACTGATGGCCTGACTGCCGGCCCTCTGGCCTGACTGATGGCCTGACCGATGACCTGACTGCCGGCCCCTGGCCTGACCGCTGGCCTGACTGCCGGCCCCCTGGCCTGACTGATGGCTTGACTGCTGGCCCCCTGGCCTGACCGCTGGCCTGACTGCCGGCCCCCTGGCCTGACTGATGGCCTGACTGCCGGCCCCCTGGCCTGACCGCTGGCCTGACTGCCGGCCCCCTGGCCTGACTGATGGCTTGACTGCCGGCCCCCTGGCCTGACTGATGGCCTGACTGCCGGCCCCCTGGCCTGACCGATGGCCTGACTGCCGGCCCCCTGGCCTGACTGATGGCCTGACTGCCGGCCCCCTGGCCTGACTGATGGCCTGACTGCCGGCCCCCTGGCCTGACTGATGGCCTGACTGCCGGCCCCCTGGCCTGACTGATGGCCTGACTGCCGGCCCCCTGGCCTGACTGCCGGCCCTGGCCTGACTGCCGGCCCCTGGCCTGACTGATGGCCTGACTGCCGGCCCCTGGCCTGACTGCCGGCCCCCTGGCCTGACCGATGGCCTGACTGCCGGCCCTCTGGCCTGACTGATGGCCTGACTGATGGCTTGACTGCTGGCCCCCTGGCCTGACTGATGGCCTGACTGCCGGCCCCCTGGCCTGACTGATGGCCTGACTGCCGGCCCCCTGGCCTGACCGATGGCCTGACTGCCGGCCCCCTGGCCTGACTGATGGCCTGACTGCCGGCCCCCTGGCCTGACTGCCGGCCATTATTCATTGTTAAATAATCTGCAAAATGTTTTGCAATGTATGTAATATTCATACAATGGTACCAGTCATGGACACTGGCTCCAGGTAGATATTCTGGGGGGCGTGTCAGTCCAATTTCTACGGTTCAATGATCCCTAAAAACCAGTCAGATATTAGCACGATATGTTAATCAATACTAATTTCCAGCCCGAAGTGGTCGCCGCTTAGTTAACTATCAGCCCGATCAATATAAGGGCAAAAATGGCTGTTGGATTTCAGAACTTGCCGGATGTGAGAAGTTGAAATTGAAAACCAGCTATCGTGCAAGCGAAACGAAACGAAACCTAGACTATCACAGCCAGCCGAACCGAAGTTTCCTACAGAACATCATCGATACAACATGGGCACAGCATCGGTACAGATTTAACATAGCATCGGGAGAGCATCGGCACACTATCGGCACAGCATCGGTACAGCATCAGCGCAGCATCGGTACAGTATCGGCACAGCATCGGTAGGGGATGCATGGAGTATCGGTAGAACACTGTACACTATTGATAGAGCATCGTCACAGGATTTGTACGTCATTGATGCAGCATCGGCAAACAGCCGACATCTCAAACATGGTGTCAGGCTGACCAAGTTCATCCACACAACAAGCTAACACTAAACTAACAATAAACTACCGTAAAACTGGATAAAAACATAGCAAATAACAACCAATAAAGCTGAATAACCAATGACGAATAAATTGTCTCCTGTGCAGCCTATCTCCTGACACGTCTATTGTCTAAATCAGAATACAACGCTTGTTATGCTGAGCATCATTTTCAAGTCATCATTTCCTTGAAGTTCTCTCACCACTAAGGTTTGATGTAACTGATCGTGCATTGATCTTTTCTTGAGCTGTGGAATCGTGAGATATTTTGCTTCTTTTTGAAAACGCGATTTTCATCGTTGACTACATTCTGCTGAAACCAGAATTATGGTTTGACGTACAAATATGTCGTTGAATCGTGAAATCATCCATTCGTAATATTAATATAACTGAACTCCGATCAATTTTTCATTTCTGGTATAAAAAATGAGCCGTGAATGTCCATTCGGCATAAAAACTACGCATAGAAAACACTTTGTTGCAGAAACATCAACTTGGATCAAAGCAGGTCACCTGTCTCATTTTCCTTGGATGACTTATGCCCTATTCCTCTGATGTTGCAATAGGTAGGAAGAAGAAAGCCGAATTAAAATCCAATGTTCAAAAGTCCAGAATCCTCGGAGTCAATTGCTTGAAAAAAGGGGATCATCTTATGTCAGCCAGAGTTACCTTGGCCATTAATCTAGTATGCACTTATTAGGCGTGCACACATTGAAACGCACACAAAAGCCACGTCAGCTCATGTAAAAAATAATGTGATATAATTTGCTGCTTAAGCAGGACGATGGATGACATTACACAAATCGTCACTTCTGTGGAAAGGGCTATAGTTGCATATTGTAAGTCATTCCCGCGTGACCTAACCTGATAGCGTTCTGAGGTCACATACAATTTGTAATGTTTTTATTTACTTTTTTATTTAATCTTGAGATTGATACTTTTTTCGTGTACTAAATGCGCTAGGTGTGTAATATTTTGTTGTTCCTGTACTTATATTATATATTGTGGGTCTTTGGCTATTATTAGAACTCATTTTTTGTGTTTCTGTATTATATGTGTCAAGTATGTTTGATATAGTATATGTATATGTATATATATATATATATATATATATATATATATATATATATATATATATATATATATATATATATACGTGTTGGTTCCCCAAGTACGTGCCTGCAAAATATGAAAAATAGACATCATAGAACAAGGCGCAGATAGGGTATATGTAGGCTAAAGGCTATTTTAGCACACGTTTAGGAAACAAAAATCAGCTAAATAAATATTCCTCTTTTAGTTAATTATGTATCCATTGCTTTTAGAGTGGATTACCATGCTGTTTTAAGAGGAAGAATATTGGTGTAGGTATCAGAAGCTGGCAATATTACAGTGTGTTTACGAAATATTTCATAACATATTTGCGGATGATTGAATCATTAAAAAATCGTTAAATCTTCCAAACTTTGGAATCTAAGTATCTAGTGTTCATTGTGCTGCTTTTTTATTCAGTATTGTATGTGATGGGCATTAAATTATGGCTGAAGCTTTGTCATGTAGCCAACATGTTTTTACAATCGATATCCGTAGGTTGGAAAAGGATGTGCTGATAGAAGACGTATTCGAAATCCACGTTCTGGGAGTCAACGAGGCTTTCTGAAGTGATGTGAATTACCTATGTGACATTCGCTTAACAAAGAAAGCGATGCTTCAATTTTTGGTGTGCAAAAATGCATTTAAAGAACTGGTCTTTTGACCGGGCTTCAGTTCATTTCACCAAGTTCCAATCCGATTTCATCATATCCGACAAGTCGGTCCCAGTCTTCGGTCGTAAAATGTTTGGTATTTGCCGCCTCTAGTCGACATCTAGTCAGACAACGTTTAGATGTCTTGGAAAACCTATTGTTTTATCATTTTTACCAAGTGTCTAAAATAACGCTGGTTGAAGCCAGGAAAGGCCTGATTATGGCCTTTCCTAGCTCTACTACCCTGGATCTTCGGATAAAATATTGAACAGGAAACACTTCTAGAACCAAAAGGTATGTTTCATTTGAGCGTGAGCTTATGATTCGTTCGACGGTGTTTGCGCAAAACATGAGGGAAGAGGACAATGTGCCAAACATCCTTGCATTACTAGGGTGAATTATTTTGAGAGCTTTTGTACATTTAAGGTGACATTAAATGTTCGTGCGTACCTTTCGATAACGTACCTTTCGGACAGACGTTGGAATAAGAAGCTATCACAGCCATCCCACGATTGGTCATAATCTTTGGTGATGAATGCATTGTTGTGACCACGGAATCTGCATCCACATTTTTCATATGGCCGCAACATCAACATCTGACTTCACTTTGCCCGGGCTATTTTGTAACGCCAGTCGTCTCGTTTATCAACACAGACTTCGCTGACGATGTTCACCCATGGTGAAACTGACCATGACTGATGACTTGAGGTTGGCGTGCAATGCTGAAGTGTAATGCTGATCCATTCGTTGTGATTATTATATTAAAGCTTTCTTTAGAATCTGCGTTGGAGCTACCATTTCGTGCAACGCCCACGCTGAGAGGACGGAAGCCAGCCGACATGCTATAATTGCAGAACAACCTGTCCTCAGCTCCTCAGCTTGTACTATTTCATAGTTGCGTGAATACACAAATCTATAGCGCGACCAGGCGAAATCGTTGGAGCTTGCACCCAGCACATTCGGCGGCATCACGTTCTGAAGACTCGACAAGCACTGGTCGCCTTTAGAGACAGTTGCGCTGGTGTGTTCCAGACCCCGGTCGAAGCGCGGCAACACACAATCGGAGGCGTCCTCGCCAGCCGTGCTCATTATCCTCTAGTTAGTGGAAGTCTGCGTCTGAACACGTTAACGACCAATCCGGCGCTCGCGGCTGTATTTGGACTGGTTGACGAAGCCGACTGTCTCTCGGCAGCGGCACGGCCGGCACTGGACTTAATCCGTCCCACAGACATAGCATTTGACATGGCGTCTACATCTGCAGGGTCCGGGAGTTCCGTACCTCACCTGGGACCTTTGTGGGGCTCGACCCCACCCGGAATAACGAACTTTTTAGAACAACTTGAATCTAAATATGTGCAATGTTCATGTTTCGTATCTTGACGGAGAGCTGGTGAAGACGTCTCGCGGCGGCGTTGATTCGTTCAAAACGTTCTCTGTTCACACGAAATATGGGCCAATCACAAGGGATGACGGTCCATTTACAATACTGTTAGATATGAATACGGTCGTCAATGGGGTCTCAGCCGACATCACCACACGGTGGCAGGCTGGCCAAATACAGAGACACACACACACACACATGGGTCTGCTACACTTTTTTGAGGAGGGTACAAATTATGTTGGGTATATGTGCTTTAAATTATAATTCAGTATATGCGAGTTATTTGTGATTTATATAGGCTAAAAATACAAAAATAGTTAAAAACCTATAAATGACGTCATTTAATTCCAATAATCTGATTAACTGACAAAGCACTGACGTCACTCGATAGTACGACTGCCGAGATGGCGGTCAAGGTTATTATTTATAAGGTTATTTGCGCCTTACGAGGGTGGGGAAATAGCGTGCTGGCGGGAGGTCCGAATTTGTACGCAAAAGTCCGTGAAAATGAGGTCAACTGTGACTTATAAGTGGTGTGTTGTGCCTCAGTGCACTAATTCTACCTCTCTCACGCCAAACAAAATATTCCTACCAGTACCCCGTGCTGTTGAACCCCGACATAAATGGGCCCAAATGGCGAGGAGTGATGATAAGGACAGTTTGGTATCTTCTGCACCCTGGTTCTGCTGTGAAGATCATTTTGAGGTAAGTTCAACCTCTACCTGAAAATGCGAAAACTGGAGAAATTCAATTTGTACAATTTTTGCCCACTGCTCAGACTGTGAGGGGACTAAAACTCCTATTTTGGGTGCTGGGTCTCAGTGAGACCACCTTCCGTTTCTTGTAATGTGTGTGTATGCAATATCTGTCAATGGATTCATTTCACTACCCCTTGGATCCATCTTTGTCCCTAGTCAATGATGTCAATGTTCATTTGTACAGTATGGGAAGGCATGGCAATGCCAGACAGTGGGTAATGCCAGACACCATCCTGTAGAGAAAACTATGACCACCGCTGATTACCTGATGCTGTTTACAAAGTATTTGCCCATCATCCAGCTCATGTGACAATCGATTATCCAGATCAGCTGCCTCATTTGGTTTTTGTAACCAAAATATTGTTTTCCTGCCTTTTGCTTTTAATTTACCTATATCTTTTGATTTATGCTATGGGCCCAGAAGTTGGTCTTAAATGTGACATTTTGTCCCCAAATCTGGCTTTAGCCTGTGAACTAAAGAATGAGAGCAGTTGGCATTCTCCGCACACTGTATTTGCTTGCTTCGAGAACTTCAATCTGGTAATGGCAGACACACATCCAGCATTGCCCTTTCATCTGTGCCCTGTAACCAGCATTGCTTGTTTGAAATTCCCAAATGATCACTAGGCCCCATGTCAGTCAGTGATATATGGTTGCTAACTATTATTTTGTGTATCTACAAAAATTTACAATATCAGCTGATGGCCCATGTTAAAGAATAGGGGTAAATCCGAACTTGCAAGTTATAAGTCCAAATTATGACCATCATACTTGTCTTAGGGGACATTATGGGTATGCTATGGAATAATGGAGCCCTAACTTATTCATTGCATTTACCACCTTTGATGCATGGGTTATATATTCCCCCTTTGTACAAATATGGGAAAAAGTCTATAAAATTGGAGACTGCTGTGGATGTAGCCATATGCATCAGCCATAGGCAGCCGACTGATGTCATCATTCCTACAAAACTCCTTTTTGCCACCAGCATTTTCTGCCAGTCAGTTTTAATTGGTAAAACCAGTAGCATAAATAAATTATGCCAGCTGCTGCGCCCCCCGCCTCCCCCGCCCTCCTGTACGACAACTCAAACCCCCCTGTAGCCACCATCTATCCCACCTCTGATTCTTTACCGCTCGGATCTGAGCAGACACGTGGAGGTTGGACTTGAAGAAAAACTGAGCTACCATGATGTGATTTATGTCAGGGAGGTTTCTAGAATCCGCTTTTACATACCCAGGTTCCATCCTTCCAATCAATAGTCCAATCTGACTGACTCCAATGCGAAAAATACGTCTCAAAACACCAATAGATACCCTCCACAACGAACGAACTTCCCAAGGCCGTAGGAACTTCCCACCTTGTATACGCTGTTTATATTGTTTGTCTCGTATGCGCCATTTGGCTTACTATCGAGTGACGTCCCGCGTGAATAATTCCCCGAGGGCATAAAAAAGTATTTTATCCATGCTTTCGGCATTTTCCACATTCAATATAAGCATTTTTGAACTCGGCGTAATTTGTTACATCGGAAACCAACCAAATTTGTGTAGCGGACCCCATTTTCCAAGCGAAGTTTATTGCGCTTTTGATGCAACTCTAATAATTACTGACTCTAATATCTAATATCACATACTCTAATATCATCATTTTCTAGTACAAGATACATTAAAGACGAGCAAAATCAAGAGACTTTTACTCGTAGCTTGTGTTGTGTTCCGGTCTCAATTGCTCTTTTCCACACATGCACCAAAGGGATGGACACTTTTCACCCAGGTAGCCGAATGCCAGACAAATTATGAGCAGTTGCATGTGCAGGGTAGAAGATGCAAAAGATCAGCACACGATATAATTTTGTATTTATTTACCTATGCACCCAGGCGTTGGTAACTTCCTCCCTATGTAAGATAAAAGTATTGCCTATTCATTGCTGGCCTGTGGTACAGTACCATTACCATGTTGAACATCACTGCGCTCCAAGATGTTCACGAGGTAAGTTTTATACACGTCTTCACCTGCATACAGCAAACAGAGATGCTAGGTTTGTTAGGTTTGTCTTGGTTGCGTTAGGTTTTTCAGTCGATTTTATGAGGGGGAATTTGTATGAACATAATTGTTCTTTAACATCAGGTTTGGTGAAGTTGAGGTAGGTTTGGTGAGTTTTTGTCAGCACATTTGTATGTTACGTTACTAACTCCAAGCTCATCTTGGTGTTGTTTTGCCTGCTATCTGATTAGTAAGAAATTGGAAAGTAGATGAGTGGTCACATCAACTTAACTACGTTCATGAACATTGCAATGGAAAAAAGTCGAAATATTCATTGAGCATCTTATAGAACAAGCATACGTAATGTTGCTACCCTTTCCCCACGACAGTGTTACAATTGACTCCAGGTACCGGATAAATTACAGCAGAGGAATACCATACGTTGATGTGGTCTTTAAAGGAGCTTCAGAACAATTTCAACACAGAAAAACATAATTATTTATACGAAGTGCTGATCATAGCGACTCATTCAACCAGTCGTTAATTACTGCTAAATATACAAGAATTGCGACAATTGATATCGATCTCCCCAAGTCCGATGACTTTAATCTCTAAATATATCAAATTTGTTATCTACTCTCATCATGCTCTTGCGTTGCATAACTAAATGTGAATAAAACATTTCTTGCACCAGATTCTGGCCGACATGAGCAAGAGGCGGACTAGAACCAATCATAAGATTTAATGATTTTTTTGCATGTAAAGCAGTGCCATTGTTTTTTTTTTAATTAAGATCACATCAGCAATTCACTCACCTTGGAACACGTCGTTCAAACACAGAACATCAAGTAAAAAGACATGTGAGATAATTGTTTTCATTGGTTTGTATTAATGGCTACAAAGCAATAGTTGAACATATTACCAATTGCTTACCATCCTGAATCTAATAGGCAATACACTTAATAATTCCAGCTTTGATCGATTCATTGTTGAATAATTTGCACAATGTTGTACAATGTATGTAATATTCATACAATGGCACCGATCATGGACATTGGCTCCAGGCACATATTCTGCAGGGTGTGTCAATCCAATTTGTACAGTTCGATGAACCCTAAAAACCAGTCAGATATTGGCAAGATGTGTTCATCAGTACTAGCTTGTAGTCAAAACCGGCTGCCGCTTGGTTAACACTCGCACGCCCGGAGGTCAGCGCCAACTTCGCATGTCCGGGGGCAGATGTCTGCCGCCTAAGATCTCTAGAATACTAGCTACTGACAAACGGAAAACGGCGTTGGATAGCTGGTGATAGGCTCTATCGAAAGTGTTTCGGTAACTTTTTCGCTCAGGTCAACATTCAGGTCACTGAGTTATCATAGGTCAAATTCGACCAGATCAGGTGGGACTCAGATATTTACACATATATCAGGACCTGTAACAGATAGAAACAAACAGCGAACGCTGTTAGACAGTCTTCGAAATGCGCTATCGACAATAGGCGGTGTGATTTAAGGTCAGGTCAACCAAAACTATGACCTCAGGTCAAGGTCATTAAGTCGCCTAGGGAGGGCATGCAATGTATCAATTGACACGTCATGGCGATACAAGCACAATGACGGTAATTTCAGCCTTCTAGCTCGATGCAGTGCGATATAATGTCCAGAAATATGCCAGTGATCTCAGGTGACCTCAGTGACTTTGGTGAGGTCGCTGAGCAAAAAATGTCAGCGGTAACATTGAGCATAGCTTCAAACTACAAGCCACAACCGTTGTTATGTCATTCCGAAAGCAAATATGTAACCAGGAAACATTTGCATATTTACCATAGCCCTATAATGGGGGAAGCCATGGCCGCGACCTGACCTCAGGTCAATGCTACGAAAAAATACTATATATATGTTATGGTCCCTGATGAGATCATGACGTGATATAAGTTTGAAACCACTCGCCCAATTATTGTGGAAGTTATGCCACCTAGAACTCCAAGTGTAGTTGGGTCACTTCGCCTGACCTGGTGACTTGACCTGCGATGACCCAGGGTTTAAAATGTATGAGGATAGGCGGAAACGACCAATGAGCAGCTATGCGAGGTTTGGCCTTGCTAACCCGATTAGTTTCGCGCAAAATTGAAGAAGAAAAAAACGGAGGGGGAAGATGTCTGCCCCCCCCCCCGGACGTGCGCGTGTTAACTATCAGCTCGATCAATGCCAGGGCAGCAACGGCTGTTGGATTTGAGAACTTGTCGGATGTGAGAAGTTGAAATTGAGAACCAGCTATCGTACAAGCGAAATGAACCCTAGACTATCACTGCCAGGTGAACCGAAGTTTCCTACAGAACATCATCGATACAACATGGGCACAGCATCGGTACAGATTTAGCATAGCATCTTGAGAACATCGGTACACCATCGGCACAGCATCGGTACAGCATCGGTACAACATCGGTACAGCATCGGTACAGCATCGGTACAGTATCGGCACAGCATCGGTAGTGCATGCATGGAGTATCGGCAGAACACAGTACGATATTGGTAGAGCATCGTCACAGCATTGGTACGTCATTGATGCGGCATCGATATACAGCCGACATCATCAGCTGACAACATAGTGTCAGGCTGACCAAATTCAATCACACACATCGTTATGCCTAGAGCATCGGTAGAGCACCGAAACGCCAACATTACAGCATTAGCACAACATTGACACATCATTGGCACAGCATCAGTAAAGCATCCATAGGGTCTGCGTAGAGTATCGGTACGTCATTGACACAGCATCAGCATAGGGTCAGTGTGCTGTTGGTACGGCATCTGGCGACAGCTGTACAGTCTCTGGTAGCGATGAGCAGCGCCCCGAGCAGCGCGCCGATTTCACGGCCGGCTGCCAGTGTCGATGCCCGGCCATGGTCCGATCGGGGGCATGGCGCCGGCGTCGATACTTTGTCCGCCCATCCAGGGAACACACTAGTCGGTCACGCTGACTGATATCTGAGATGACTGATATCTGAGATGCATATATGGCGCAGCTGGCCGCCGTCCACCTAAAGAAACGATCAGCGCAAAACTAAGCCAATAATAGTCCGCGAGGTTTGTTATTGCAAATAGTCTTCACTAAAAGCCAGCAGTTTCGTCTTTCGGCTTCTGCGTCATTTCATTTGTGAAGCGAAGTACATATTGGAGGTGGCCAGGCACACACCCAGGATTTTTCCATGGGGGGGGCGGACCGAAAAGGGCACTTGGCCGGCTCAAAAGGGCACTTTGCGGTCCGGGGCACACTGGAAGGTTTGTTGATCTGGGGGGGCGTGAATTTTTTTGGCCAAAAGGGCAGTTTTGGACCCAAAGGGCAACTTTGGCACATAAGGCAGGTGATTTTGGGGCTAAATTTGGAACATTCCGGCCAAGAGGGCACTTTTCGGTCAAAAGGGCACTTTTGGCCAAAAGGGCACTTTGGTCTTATGGGGGGGGCCCTGCCCCATCTGGTGCGCCTATGAAGGTGGCAAATGCCAAATAACTGTGAAAGCGAAGCTCGGACCCGATTATTCTAATGTGGCCAAGCCCAGGTTGGACAAGTGAAAATGCACTAATACGGGGTCAAAAGACCAATTGGGACAAAATAGTATTAACTAAGAATGCATGTCTTACCAATTTTGTATATGGGTGGACATTAATAGTAACCAAATAATGGTTACAACACAATCATTCAACACAGGTGTTCAATGACTTCGCCTTAGGTGTTCAATGTTTAATGACCCATTGCTTACCAGCCTCAATCTAAAAGCTGCAAAACTAAGAATTCCAGCTTCTTTTTATTTCCTGCCAATTAATAGGTAGGCAGGAGTGCCCTTCCATAACTGTGAGACCTAATTACGTTAAATTTCAGGGATGAGAGTAGGTCATGGTACGCAAGTCAGGGTAGGTCACACCACTCCACTGTCGTGTTCCTTGCTGGACAGATCCCGCCACCAGATATTAGTAAAAGATGTTCCTGAAACACTTTCAGACCATGAGCAAAGCTAATAACGTCGTCAAAGGCTCAGAAAAGACTGCTATACATGTTAATGTGGAAATAATATGAAATCCATAATCGTGTATATACATTTCCTAGACTATTTCTGCACTAAGCAGAAGAGACGAACCAAGCATGAAGAAAGACGAAAGAAAAGAAAACATGACATTTAAGCCAAAATACCATGCATAGCACATCATTATCACTGACATTTATTTTAAATGTTCATATTTTCCATTAAAGTATTGTCTGATGTTTTTTCCAAAACGATTTTATTCCTGGTACATCTTCAATCCTGTGGAAGTGAAAACAGATGATTATATTTCCGCTTTTGGTGCAATACAGGGTAACGAAAATATTCTGTAATTGTCATCAGAGAAGACTATTTGAAAGTGTTGTCTAACTCTGAGGGCATCTTGTTCACGAAGTTGATCAGAAAGAGGTGCTGGTAATGCTTGATTTAGAAAGCCTAGCATGATGTAAATACATTTCTCATCAGCTATATGCAGAAACTTCAGAACTCCATGTTTGATAAACAATTCATTTGTATGGTAAAAGTATGGTTTCTTATCAACAATCCTAATAACACGCTTCTGCAACTTAATAATCTTATTGAGCTTAGAGTGGTACGTACTTTCCAAAAAACAGCATAATAATTTAGTTATGGCAGTATCAAAGAATTCTACTGAAGGAGCAATTCACAAGTTGATCGAAGGTACCTAGATTTTTATATAATTTCAATATTCCTGCTAATTTTGGAAGAAATAGCATAGATATAGCTTTTCCACGTCCTGTCTTCAACAATAAATATATCTAAATATTTTATGCAGCTTACCTTTTAATATTATAATTATTTATTTTGACACAAAGAAAAGCACGTGGGTTCCTGCAAAAAATATCCAGTCTCATCAGCATTGACAGATAATATGTTAGTATGACACCATGCAATGATTTTCGGAATTGCCTCATCTATTTTAATTTGTAATTCGAAATGATCATGAGCTGCAATCGTTATGGCAGTATCATCTGCAAATAGGTCAAAGCTTGACAAATCATAAACATTGCACAGATCGTTACTACATAGAAGAAGGAACAGAGGTCCAAGAATCGAACCCTGAGGAACACTTATTGTGATATTTAATGCTTAGTAGAGGACGTCATGTACCTTCGTTCTTTGATATCTATTTGATATGTATGAGTTAAGAAGTTCATATATATTTCCCCTGAAGCCAATAAAGTGCATTATGTGTAATAAAATGCTAATGCTGACTGTGCCAAAGGCCTTTTGTCAAATCCTGGTACAGGGTGCACACAAATTAATCCAAATTAAGCGTCACACGAAAACGAAAGAGGTGTCATCGGAAAGCGTTCGACGAGTAGGGTCCCGATCTATCCCACGAAATAGTTTTTCTCCGAAGGTGACGTTACCAGGGGGCTAGATTTTCACGGCCTTTCACGATTTACATTACGTTTTTGGCTCTGGGGAGTTTATTTTGGTGGACATATGAAAAAACAACATTCATATGGACTGAGAAAAGGACAGCGAAATCGACCAGGGCCATAAAAATTCTTGGCCACCGAAAATTTTTGTTTTTTGTTTTGTTGTAATTTCAAAATTTTGGGTTTTCAAGTTTCCTTTAATTTTCCTTTTCAAATGGGTAGAGCAGACCGAGAAACGTTGTTGGAAGTCGACTTGCCGTAATAAAAAAATGCTTACTTTGACCAGAACCTTCTATTTGAACTGTAATTGGCAAATATGCAAGATTTTTATGCAGTCAAAAACGAAAAAAGAGAAAATTTTAATATTACGTTTTGTTGCATCCCTAAAGCTAAGCAAACGCTGAGAGCTTCATTAAAATATCTGTATCCGTTAAAGCGTCACGACTGGTTGAACTTTCTTGGAGGTGACCTCACTTGACCTTTAATAACTCGTTGATCCTTGATGACCTGACTTCAATATTTTGAAACAGCATGGAAAATTTACGTTGGAAATGGTATGCAAAAATGTGTCGCGCTGCCGTGCCGCAAAAATGCGTACGCCGTTCGTTCACCATCCGCGTAAAACCTGAGGGGGGACGGTTGAAGAACCCCCGAGACGGGACAGGTTAAAATACTGCCATGTTTTCTTACCTTTTGTTGCCCGGGAATACCCTATTGCAATATAATCGATTTGCATCCCTAAGCACATTGCAAAGCATGTTCCTATACATTTTGTATTTGTTTTATTCAGTAAAGTTCTACTCCTAATGTAATTTGCATATAGTTTATTTTTGCACATATTGAACACAGAAGCGCGCGGGTTGCCCATGGTTCAATTAGGTTCCTTCTTCTACTCGGTGTAAAAGTTTTAGATCATTTTGTAATACCTGTTTGATATGCCTTAATAAGCTTTTTGCATGCTTGATTCGCCTCAGTTTCAACTTAGAAGGATTCTAAGTTGCTGGCGAGTTGATCATTTAACTCACTGATTGTATTATCATCAAAGACTAGCTGTATGTCTTGCTATAATTGAACTTTCAATTAATGACAGTTTAAGAAAAGTGGAAAATATTCTGATAAATCATGACGTAGAATTCCTGAATTGTTAAAGGCACTACCATCATTCATAAATCTATTATCGAAAAGGGCATCTGAATCAATACAAATCCGGGTTGCTTTTAAGATGGTTGAGAAAAAATCGATGAAAATTGAACATATTCGTCAAATTAAGTGCGGGTTTTTCATAATGGTATTTCAACAGATTGTAATCGACGTTCCCTGCCATGACACCTGTGCATTTAGTGTTTTCCAATGAGTCAAGTATTTTCCTAAGTAATCTATAAACAAAGTGTGGCCCAACCTTGGAGGTCTATACATTTCTCACACTATGAATATTTTTCCTGTTACACATGACTTCATTTTGATTTCTTTAAAAAAACATGTCCAAAAATGATCACTCCCCAGGCCTTCACTTACAGTAGCCTCATATTTATTCCTTACACAATACTACAGCACCTGCACCTTCACCTTCTTTTCTACTGAATGCAAGAATATTATAATTTTTAGGCTACAGCATTGTTCTAAATCTTTCTTCACTCATGTCTCTGACACACAAATGACTGACCAATCTACTTTAAAGCTTGTTAGAAAATGAGCAACATCATCAGATTTATTATTGAGGGATCTTGCATTGATATGAATTACTGGAAATACACTTTTGAAGCTTAGTGGTAGAGGAATTACCTATAAGGCCATGACATTTGAACACGATAGAGTTCACTAACGTACCATCCACTGCGTGAATTTCGTTGCTCCAGCTTTGATAGGAGCCGAAATCTTAGGGGGACGGAATCCGCCCTCCCCCCTCCAGGGCGCGTGTTAAGTTAATTTTATACTACATTCTTGCCATGTTAAGGTTCACATTACTAAGATCTTCATGGTGATCAAGGGACCTGGGAGCAGCAGTGCTAAAGCATTTCATGCCAATCATCCTGCATAACATTCAGTACAGCTGAATTGCTGTGATATATGAATGCTATACCAATCTCATACAATACTTGCTTCAAGTTATTGCAAGCTTGACATGATATTAGAACTCTGCAACCAGCTGCCAGAAACCTTTGCCAGTATCAGCACATTGAACATCTTTAAAAGCAGGATAGACAATCATTGTAAGAATAGATGGCTTGCTTTTCAGTATTCCAAGGAGGGCTTATCGACGGATTTGTTGGGCAACTGGTTGAGTGTCCAGAGTGCAACCAAGAAGGGTCCTTGTGGCTCATAGTTGCACCGATCTTTTATGTCTTTATGTCTTTATGATATAATAATAAATCATCAGGTTGATGATTGCTCTGAATTAAAAGAGTGCATGAGTGTATAAAACCCCAGTGTCCAGATTAAAATATTAAAACTAGTGCCATTCAGCAGCCCATATACATGCAGATACACATTCACTCGACTAGTACCGAAGTTTGTCCAATAGCACAATGGCAGACGGACCCGATACCAGCCTGGGGGCTTAATGCAGGCGAAATAACACATTCATTACCCAAAAGTATCAAGTCAAGCAAGCATCAAAAACTTGTACCAGTGAGGGTGCAAAACATCACCGATGACATTTTAGTAGCAGCAGTGTATGGTTGCATTCACACCAAACTATGCTGCCCTTTTGATGGTACAGCAGGCACAGCATGTGTCTCAGCTGTGATTTATTCAGTGGTCAATAATCTGCAAAACGTTGTACAATGTATGTACTATTCATACGCTGGCACCAGGAAAGGTATACACCACATCTCACCAGGGTAGAAAATGTGGGTTTAAGGTTTTTTCCGGACATATTTTCAGATTCAACAGGGGAAATGATAAATTAGCACCATCATGGTACCAAAACAAGTGGTTCGGATCCTTCGATCCACCCGGAATACCCAGATTCCGAAATCCAAACTAATATACATGCTACTTTTAAATGAATATTTAATGATGACGAGTTGTGACTAATTAAATGATGAGTTGTGATACTGGTGATTTCGGTATTATTAAATCATTCGATGCATGGTGCTGTCCCAAGATTGTCCTCGCTGTATATGCATTAATGTATGAGAAATTACTTGAGCTTGAATATTCAACAGCCTACAGCCAACATCAAATCTGACGCACGTCGGGGAGGGGGGGGGTAGATATCTGCCCACTCTGCGGTTTTTCCTACTTTGCCGCCATACTAATAGAGTTAGCAAGGCCAAACCTCGCATGGCTGTTCATTTGTCTTTTCCACATATCCTCATACATTTTTAATCCTGGGTCATCTTAGGTCAGGTCACCAGGTCAGGCGAGGTGACCCAACCACACTCCGAGTTCTAGGTGACTGAAGTCAATCCCCAAATTGTTGTGGAAGTTATGTCACCTTACAACACGGCATGATCTCTTACAACACGTCATGATCTCATCACGGACCGTAATATGTATATCGTTTTTTTTTTCGTAGCATTGTCCTAAGGTCAGGTCGCGGCCGTGGCTTCCCTATTATAGGGCTATGGTAAAATATACAAATGTTTCCTGGTTACATATTTGCTCTCGGAATGATCTCACAACGGTTGTGGCATGTAGTTGGAAGCTATGCTCAATATTACCGCTGACATTTTTGTTCAGTGACCTCACCAAGGTCATCTGAGGTCGCTTTAGATCCCTACACATTCCTGCGCATTATATCGCACTGTATTGAGCTAGAAGACTGAAATTACCGCCATTGTGCTTGTATCGCCAAGACGTATCGATTGATACATTGCATGCCCTCACTAAGCTACTTCATGACCTTGACTTGAGGTCATAGTTTCGGTTGACCTGACCTTAAATTACACCGGCTATTGTCGATAGCACATTTCAAGAACTGTCGAATAGAGTTCGCCGTCTGTTTCTGCCTGTTACAGGTCCTCAGATATGTGTCAATATCTGAGAGTCCCACCCGATCTGGTCGAATTCGACCTATGATGGACCAGTGACCTCACTATTGACCTGAGCGAAAAAATGACCGAAACACTTTCGATAGAGCCTGTCACCAGCTATCCAACGCCGTTTTTTCGTTTGTTGCTAGCTAGCATAGTTCCATAGATCTTAGGGGGGGGGCAGACATCTCCCCCCCCCGGACGTGCGAAGTTGGCGCGGACCGCCGGGCTCGTGAGTGTTAATATCAAGTAGTGCAATATGAATATAAAAACGGCGCAAACAATGCAGAGGTTGCATGGCAGACAGTTTCTAACAACAGAATATTGGTTGTAATTAATGCAAGGTGAAGCTTGAAGAGTGATTAGTGAAGTTTGAACTGGGAATCTTTTAGTAAAACGGTGCAAATATTACATGTGATGTACAGTGTGTTACAGGCTAGTAAAATATTAAGGAGTCAAACCTTCTCCACGCTTGCAATTTCTTTTTACTACGAAGCCCAACATTAATCTGTGCACTTTGTGAGGTGCTTTGTTTTCCAAGTGTTCCATTAAATATGGAGATCTGCCAATACAAAAAGAAATATTTATGAGGGAACGTTTGTTCGTTCCCTGAATTGACATTCAGTAAATTTTGAGGAAAAAAATGTGTACATTGCTCTTGCAACCATGCACAAAAACAATCACGTTGCTACATCATTTGATATGAATGTGCTTCTATGCTAGACTAGTGCTATTCATTGGACGCACTATCCCAACTCCAGCCATATCCTATTTTTCTATATCTATTGAAATCAAGTAACATGTTTGGCTTTGCTGCAGTGCAGTGCAGCAACTCTTACTTATCAAAGTTGCATAACATCCACATGTTTGAGCCCTCAAGAAGTGCCGCAGTTGATTTGCTATTTTCAGCAAGTATCAGACCATACATCTGAGAAATGGCTAATGATTGGTAATCAAATTGTTGCATATTATAAATTGTTGGCTAGAATGTTCAAACGGGCCTCTTTACCTGTATGATTTTTATATTTTTTAATAAAACAAATTTAGTTCGAATTCTTGCTGGGGTAGCTTTATGAACAAAGGTTCTATCGCTAAGCAAAGCTTGTGTGAATCCTGGCCCCACCAGCACCCAATGAATGAATTCCAGTTCAAAGGTAGAATTTAGACCGAAAGTTTAACGTGCCGTCGACGCACCGACACGACCGCCCGGTAGCTGGTCCCCGGCCTTATCGGGCCAGCTGCCAACTGACACTCCCGGCCGGGGGCTAAACGCGAGCGCGTGAAGCGACTCGAACCCTGTGTCGCCAAAGACGGGAAGACCAGTGCAGGCCAGCGCTCTAACCAACTGAGCTTCCGGGGCAGCTCAGGGTAGGATGATCATTATAAGGTTCTGTTTTAAAGTTTCACATTATTGCTCTTTAATGTCATAGTGAACGGACAGATCGGTTGGAAGACCATTATATATTTAAAAGACCAGTAAAATATCGGATTAAAAGCCCCTGGTTATCATCGAGCTTTCCGACCGAGCCTTCAGCCTTTTCTATGCCAATTCTAGTAGGCATCTCTATGCCCCGTCGTTCCCAGAGCACGACATGCAGCATGCATCATACTCCTTCATTCTGTCATAGTATATGCCTTTATAACTTCTATGTTAATCTATGCTTGAACTCCCAAGCCCCCTCTCCTCCCTGGAATTTCAGAGCTCCACACACATAGATTCCCCGTTTCCGTTTGGAACAGCTACTATAAACAGACCATACAGTGGGACAAATCGATGATAGGTTATTTGCTGCGTGCAATTCGTCTGGGTATGGATGGATTGAACTCTCATTCTCGTCATGATCACATCATGAAAAGTACTGCTATCCAATTTAGCCAATTTAGCATTCTTGGGAGAAATCCATATGCTATTCGCTGCGTGCAATTCGCCTGAGTGTGGAAGGCCTGAACTATGATTCTCGTCATGATCGGTTCGCGAAAAGCACTGCTATCCAATATCGTCATTGGCATTCTTCTTGCCAGTCACGCTAAACCATTGGACAAAACTGATGTGAGCTGCCGGGACTAGGCGACAACCGCCACACCATCGGTACAATACGACACACCATCGGTACAATACGACACCAGCCGCACAGCGCGACATCATCGGCACCACACTACACCATCGGCACCACACTACGCCATCGGCACCACACTACGCCATCGGCACCACACTACACCATCGGCACCACACTACGCCATCGGCACCACACTACGCCATCGGCACCATACTACACCATCGGCACCACACTACGCCATCGGCACCACACCACACCACTGGACCCCTGGCACCACACTACACCATCGGCACCACACTACGCCATCGGCACCACACCACGCCATCGGCACCACACTACGCCATCGGCACCACACTACGCAATCGGCATCACACTACGCCATCGGCACCACACTACACCATTGGCATCACACTACGCCATCGGCACCACACTACGCCATCGGCACCACACTACGCCATCGGCACCACACTACGCCATCGGCACCATACTACACCATCGGCACCACACTACGCCATCGGCACCACACCACACCACTGGCACCACACTACGCCATCGGCACAACACTACGCCATCGGCATCACACTACGCCATCGGCACCACACCACGCCATCGGCACCACACTACGCCATCGGCACCACACTACGCAATCGGCATCACACTACGCCATCGGCACCACACTACACCATTGGCATCACACTACGCCATCGGCACCACACTACGCCATCGGCACCACACTACACCATCGGCACCACACTACACCATTGGCATCACACTACGCCATCGGCACCATACTACGCCATCGGCACCATACTACACCATCGGCACCACACTACGCCATCGGCACCACACTACGCCATCGGCACCACACTACGCCATCGGCACCATACTACACCATCGGCACCACACTACGCCATCGGCACCACACTACGCCATCGGCACCACACCATGCCATCGGCACCACACTACGCCATCGGCACCACACTACACCATTGGCATCACACTACACCATCGGCACCACACTACGCCATCGGCACCACACTACGCCATCGGCACCACACCATGCCATCGGCACCATACTACACCATCGGCACCACACTACGCCATCGGCACCACACTACGCCATCGGCACCACACTACGCCATCGGCACCACACTACGCCATCGGCACCACACTACGCCATCGGCACAACACTACGCCATCGGCACAACACTACACCATCGGCACCACACTACACCATTGGCATCACACTACACCATCGGCACCACACTACGCCATCCACCCACTACGCCATCCACCACACCATGCCATCGGCACCACACTACACCATCGGCACCACACTACGCCATCGGCACCACACTACGCCATCGGCACCACACTACGCCATCGGCACCATACTACACCATCGGCACCACACTACGCCATCGGCACCACACCACACCACTGGCACCACACTACGCCATCGGCACAACACTACGCCATCGGCATCACACCACACCACTGGCACCATACAGCTCTATCCGAATCACACGCCACGGTCCAGCACAACACTACCAACACAGCATATCACCGGCACCAAATTACTGGCACCACATCACACCACCGGACACCGCCGGCGCGGATATGCGGAAAAGACCAATGAAAAGCTATGCGACGTTTGGCCTTGCTAACCCGATTAGTTTGGCGGCAAATGAGGAGAAACCGGAGGGGTGGCAGATATCTGCCCTCCGGACGTGCGCGTGTTAAGTTTGGATTGTCAGTATAAGTACAATAATTTCATGTTAGTGCATTCATAGAATTAATGAGGGGAAATGGCTTGTTTTAGGATACGCATTTTAATATCGCGTCTCGGGGTGGGGGCTTGAGGGTGGGGTCGTTAAAGTTGTGGATAGGGAAAGAACGGCGCGAAAGCACTCCGAAATTTGGCATACATTTTCCTACAAGTGGGCATTTTATATAGAAATTTGGTATTCAGGTCATCCAGAGTCAACGCGTTTGTTTGTTTATTGGTTGGTTCACGACACACTTTATGCACATTCACGGCTAATGGCGCCGACCACACTAGAGTCAACGCGTTAGTCAAGGTCAAGTGAGGTCACCTCCAAAAAAGTTCAACCAGTCGTCACGCTTTAACGCATACAGATATTTTAATGAAATTTTCAGCGTTTGCTCATCTTTACGGATGCAACAAAAGTACGAGTGGAATATTTCTCTTTTTCCATTGGCCACCCAAAAATATTTCATTTCAAAATGTCGAGTTTTAAAGTTTTCCTTAATTTTCCTTTTCTAATGGGTAGAGCGGACAGAAAATGTTGTTCGAAGTCAACTTCCCCCAATAAAAATGATTACTTTAGCCAGAACCTTCGATTCTAATTGTAAAGGGCGAATATGGAAAACTAATAAGTAATCAAAAACGGACAACAACAAAAAAAATTATCTGGCGCGTTTTGTTGCATCTCTAAAGATAAGCAAATGCTGAAAGCTTCATTCTCATTATCCGTTTAAGCGTGACGACTGGTTGAACTTTTTTGGAGGTGACCTCACTTGTCCTGGACTAACTCGTTGACCCTAGATGACCTGACTTAACAATTTTGCACAACGTGCCAAATTGATGTGGGAAAAGGTATGGTAAATTTCGGGGGGTCGTTAACGACCCCCCCCCCCCCGACCCCGGTACGGCGCAGGTTAACGGATGAAGATATTTTATTGAAATTTTCAACGTTTACTTATCTTTAGGGACGCAGCAAAACGCACCTGAGGCATATTTTCTTCCATTTTGTATAACATGTTATTTTGCATATTTTCCCATCAGAGTTAAAACCGAAGATTCATTCTAAAATAAGCATATTTTATGAATGCAAGTTGACGTCGAACAACATTTTTCGGCCCGCTCTACCCATTGGAAAGGGACAGTTAAAGAAAACTGGGAAAACTGGAATTTTTTTCAAATAAATAAAAACTTGCGTGGATACAAATTTCTTGATCCCGGTCCATTTCTCTTTCCTTTTCTCATACCAAATAATAATTTCATATCTCAAATCTTCCCCAAAATGAACTCCACCAGAGCCACAGCTTGATAGTATTCGTGAAAAATCTAGGCCCACTAGTGACTTCATTTTTGGGGTGGGGGAATTTAGGGGGTGTCCGGCCATATTCGTCGAGCGCTTTCCGATGACACCTCTTTCGTTTCCGTGCGATGCTCGGTTTGGAGATTAGGGAGGGGTTCTGTCAAGGGACGGGGTGAGAGGATATGACCGGAAAGACGGGGAGGGTTAACATACAATACTAGACAATCATGTGAAGAGCGGAGTGGGGAAATGGGATGGAAGTCGAAACCTTCAATCAAAACATCGCTTACGATCAGGTTGGCGAGGCTGCTCCCCATCAGAATGTTTCCCCGTCACTAAACACGTACGCCACGATAGATGCCGATTAATTTTCTTCATTTATTCTCTAAAAAATGCCTTGAGTTTTGGGTAGCTTCCAGTGTAACGGGACATCCAATGACACTATAATTGAACTCGTGTTTTGGCTTATCCAGGCCTTCAGGTCTCCATTTTAACGCTTTTTTACCTTATGGTTTTAAGTCCATTGATTTACAATTGGAGTATGAATTTCAAGTCCATAGTTCTATCCCAACTACAATCATTACTATTTTTACTCCCAAAAATGTAGTAACTGAGAGGGTCACGAGAACTCGAATTGCCTTGGAGGAGGCCACTGCCGAAAAAAAGGTTGAGAATCCCTGTTTTAGCACAGGTTTTAACAGGTTACATGGGTTTTAATACATCGGACAGGCAGGCAAGTTGATTTCTGCCGAGACAATGTTCCAGTTGCGTGTCACTATTTTTGTGCAATTACTTCAGAATCAGAATATATAAATGATCATTCCTTGCCACGCTATATGACATATTTTATGTCTTATCTTAGGCGGTAAGCATCTTCACAGATTGGACGTACGATATTGCAGTACTTTGTGGTAATCACAAATAAAACATTTTGCCATTGTAGCGAGGCTGGCTTCCCGCGGTACCTTTAGTATCAAATCAGGAAACCAAGGCATAGTTATATGTGTTCGAACCTGCCCTCCGCTCTCCAGCCACAGCACAGCAGTTAGAAGGGCACGCTAAGCCGCTGAGCCATCGTCTGTGTGCCGATGGCTGGCGGATTGCCGGTGGTGCCTTTCCCCAGGTGGGCGGGTCGTGTGGTACGGCCGTCGGTCGATGATGTGTGCAGGTCCCAAGCGTTTCGGGAGTCGCTGACGAATTGTCGATGAGGGTGGACTGCGATGCTGCTCTGAGCAGTCACTGAGATGACGTGGTCAGCCAGACAAGCGCCTGGCTACCCTCCCTTGGCATTCGAAAGGCGAATTATGAGAGTTCAGATGCCAGCACAGACGTCATCTGGACGGCGTCTGCGATAGGCGGATACACCGCGGACCCTGTATTGCCGGCATCTGATTACAGGCGGATACACCGTTAGCCCTGTATTGATGGCATCTGATCATATGCGACATGCGCGGTGCCCTTAGTGCGGCGCAATTCCCCACTCGTCCCAGCTTTTCCCTACAGCGCTGAAGTACGTCCCCTCACTAACATTTGTTTTCAGCTAGAAAGAGGGATGTAGTAGACGGTACAGCATAGCTTCATGGATACAATTTCAGAGTTGCTCGGCACATGTTTGTCTACTTCTCTTCTTTGATTATCCGAGTCAGGTATAATATGATGTGCCAATGATGTCAGTCACCCGATGGTCGCCGTGGTATTGAGACCCCGGTCGGGAAATAAGGCTGATTCCCTGGTTCAACATTGCTGAAATTCCAACTGGTCACATAGTCGTAACGCCACAATACGTACAAAGATCAACGTCAATGATCATGTCAAGGTCAAGTGCCAATAAATGTGTGATAGACTGCTAGAGGTGACTGTATTTTATTCAAATTGTGCGGAGGAAAAGCAGGGATGGCATCGGCGCGAAGCGATGTAATTCCCTCTATCTTCATATTTTTTTAGGTCCCCAAAATAGCCCAAATATGGGACAGAGATGGTGACGCTACTCGCATTCGTAATGAAACCGGTTTGCACAATTATCTTCGCGAGGCCCTGCTTTTTTGTCTGACTGGGTACTGTCAGGTAACTTCAACCACCTTGCTGTTGCCCATCATGAACACTGTGACATTTACTAAGGTAGGGAAACTTGGTTTGGTTAGATTTCTTTCCGATGTAGGCTTGGACTTCTACTGCAAATCACATTCATAAGTAAATACCAGATAGTCTTTTAGGGTTTCATGCTTCTCGCAGGCCAATTTACAGCTGTGATTATAACGGTAGTTGCATGCGGTTATCATCACTCGACTGCCGTGTGGGTGTGGGAATGGGATTGCGATGAACATCAGCCGCCAATATCCCGAAAACCTACCCTGCGATGTATCTGCAAGATAGCGAAAACGAATTATCGTGATGAAATGTGGCCATCTGTCTTCAAATAATATTCCTCAAGGGCGAACCCACGAATCCTTCTCGGATTCCCCTTGTAGCACCTCATGGTTTCTTAGTCGGGTATCCATGAATCAGGTTTCAATTACTCCTAAAACTCCTACAATTACTCATTCATAAAGATATATCAGTGAAAGTGCATAGATAAAAAGAGCAAGGAGGGTTGTATTTTGTGCTCTCCATCAACAATTATAATAAAAGATCTAGCAGTCAGATGGCTTCGTGTGAACGCTGAAACGATTACTTGCAGTCTGAGATATCAATTATGCAATTAGAACTCATAGCAATAAGGGCAGAGTCGGTCATCCCGAACCAGAAGATGATACAAATTTCATACTTCATTATAGTTATGTTTATGAATATGAAGTATGTATGAAACATTTAATGTATGAATAATTTAATTCAACCTTGATGTGCATTTCTTACCTGCAGTTATCTAAAAAGGACATTGGAGGATAAAGGTATATACAAGGTAAAAGGGGTATATGTTGTAAATTTCAGCTTCCTCCTAAATATTGGTACTCACATGACCACAGTGCCTGTTCCAGATATTGACATGTTTGCAAATGTCAACTATTACTGTACTGGTGTACTCATTATAACAGTATCAGTCATTCATTGACAAAATGTCAATGATTATTGGGCTTGCTGAATATGCGTAAGCATTGCAGGTATGAAACTCGTTAGCCCCATTACTATCCCAACTATTCCTCACTGGAGCCCCTAGTGATCGTAATTTTGCATAATATGTATGTCTTCATCTCATTGTCGAAAGATGGTGACGAAAATTGAAAACCTCTTTACCATAGTAAACCATGATATATTGCATCCAATGTTGTGAGTTTTCAAGAGTTGCACTGGAATGGAACACCTAAACGAAGCCAAACCGCGAAACTGGAATGTGCGGTGTGTCGAAATAGGCATCTCCGTCCATTTCCGCCGTCTGCATTGTTCCGCTGTTATCTGAAGTAATACTTCCATGCCTAGAAATGCACCCGTATTCGTAATGCGTGTCAACATGGTGGATTTTGAGGAAAAAACACAACTATGTGGAAAACAATACAAGAGTGGTGCAAAAACAGCTAAAAATTGTCAACAGTACACACAATCGGCCAGCATTCAGATGATTGGAATTATCGGCAATCAGACCGAGAGGACCGCTGTAGTCGAATATCATTCGGGAGCAAACAGAGCCGGAAGTCGGCCATCCACCTGTCACCTGTGCTTCGGTTCCCATCGCGCCGCCAATAAGGCGATGCTCGCATATATAAGCGTCAATATTCGTCCAACACCGTAAGAGAAGCACCAGTCCACTGACTCGACGTTACTGCTGCCACACGATGAGAGCAGCCGTCTTTGTCTCGCTGGCTGCGGTTGCCGCGAGCAGTCTTATCGGCCGGCACCAGTGGGAGAGCTTCAAGTTGACCAACCGCAAGCGATACCACACGCTGGAGGAGGAGGTGCATCGCATGGGCGTATTCGCCGACAACTTGCGCCGCATTCGTCACCACAACTCGGCTGCCGCCGCCGGTCGGCGCAACTTCACACTCGCCATGAACCACTTCGGAGATCTCAGCGAGGACGAGTTCAAACAGTACGTGTCCAAGTACGGCACCGGCGGGCTGCCGCGCTCTCCGGCCCGGCCGCCACACAGCGTCTCCAGACCAGCTGTGGATGAGAGTAAGGACTGGCGTCAGGCGGGAGCCGTCACCGCCGTCAAGGACCAGGGTCAGTGTGGCTCGTGCTGGGCCTTCTCCACCACTGGCGCCATTGAGGGAGCCACCTACATCAAGAGCGAAACGCTGGTGTCACTCTCGGAGCAGAACCTAATGGACTGCTCCCGACCGCAGGGTAACCTGGGCTGCAACGGTGGCTTCATGGACTCCGCCTTCGACTACGTCTTTGGTAACGGCGGCATCGCCACTGAACAGTCGTATCCGTACGAAGAGCGGTCCACCTTCGACTGTCGCTACGGCTCGGCCACCCGTGGCGCCACCATCATCGGCTACGTCGACATCACGTCCGGCAGCGAGTCGGCGCTGAAGGAGGCGCTCGCCACCGTCGGGCCCGTCTCCGTCGCCATCGACGCGTCCCGCTTCTCGTTCCAGTTCTACTCGGCGGGCGTGTACGACGAGCCGACATGCTCCAGTTCGCTCCTCGACCACGGCGTACTGGCCGTAGGCTACGGCAGTGACTCGGGCGCAGAATATTGGCTGGTGAAGAACTCATGGGGAACCGTGTGGGGACAGGAGGGCTACATCTGGATGTCTCGTAACAAGGATAACCAGTGTGGAATCGCAACCGAGGCGTCGTACCCCACAGTTTGATGGTGATTTGACAGCTGAGGCGGTTTTGTGATCAGCAATGGGAGTAGCGCCTTTTCTCTACATATCGCTGGTTAGGAAACGCAGTATATTTCAATGAAGCCCATACATGTTTATGTAGGCAATGATTGCATATCAATGCCATGCGATTGTTTGGCAAGATGCATGTGTGGGTATAAGTCATTATGCGCATACCTGAATTCCATGGGAGGCGTCGGTACTTGTATGGCACGAAATTATGCATTGTAGTGCACATCAATCAGCGTAGGGCAGTATAATGTATAACATGATTGTTCAACAGATGCCTTCATGTTCAGGAAATACATTTCGTCAACGAATTTGAATTTGGGGCCTGACAGCTGTTAAAATTAACGGAATAGCAATCAATTTTGGCTTCTTGCATTTGTGGTCAGGGTAGTGTTAACCGTGGATAACTGATATGTGTGGGCTTCCAAACTCCATTCATTGAGTAATAATCTCCCTCTTACTCCCGTACATTGAGTAGCATGGGAATGTATTTCGTATCGTAGGAGCAGCTGCAAAATGACCGGGCTTGAACAGGGGAGAGGGGATTATGAGGATGCATTCCGAATGTATTGGATTCAATTTTGTTTACGCACAGTTTTGCATTAGGTGGACATAATTCGATATCGAAGGGGCATGTACACATCCGGAGGTATCGTTCCGTCCTGAATCGACAGGACGAAATAATTGACTAGTGACTGTTTGTCAAGGTTGGTCTGCAAGACACAGTCCGTTCACACTACTGGCAGCCTGTAAATGTTAAAACACGTCGCAATGCCGATGTCACGTATTTTGTTGAAGAACGATGTCCAGTGTCAGAAACGGCGGACTTTGAAGTTCGGATCGAATGAGGTGAGCTTCCATCAGACGGATTAGCGACAGTTTTTCCTGGAATCTCTGAAGACTGAACAATGCGGCCCGTGTGCTTGGTCGTCGTCCGCGGTGAATGTGCCGGCTGACCTCCGCGGATATTGACGGGGAAGTGGCACCGGGAAACAGACAGCTGGCGCTGCCATGTATGTTCAGTGACTGCGTTCCACCAGCGCATCTCGGATATGAAAGCAAGTGGTTAAAATCTGACCACCATGGCCACCACTCCCGAGTTTGGGCTGTTTCTTGACCGTTGTGCAACCTCCTCCAGGAAGTGAGATTGCGAGCTCGCTGGCTCTCGGCTCTGGCAGACATGGTGTGAATGACAGCGGTGCTAATCGGTCGGCGATGCTGTGTTGAATTCACCCGCCACTTCCGCCACTAGTGACATCCTGAACACCACCATGCCCGTACACACATAGGCCTACCTCAAACAACATGCTTTTGAACAGTCGGGAGTACTGAAGATTCCTTGTCTCCCCTCCCCGATCCTCGCCCCTATCCTTGTCTAGAAGTCTGGACGGTTAGTCATCTCTGATACCTAACATGGAGACGAAGAGAAGTTGCCATTATCCATCATTTACATTTCTATATTGCTTGATTCATTGCTAAAGTTTCGTTACATTACTAAAGTTTTAGCATAGCGCTCGGATTGGCATGACTGGCTTTTTCGTCTCTCATTCCCAGTACGTCCAGCATAAATCATTTTATTTATTTTCAAGAGAACAATAATTCAAGAACTTCACATGGGGGAATGATCCTCTACATGCGACCACTGAATGACCCATTTACAGCCTGAAAGACGCAATCAGAAGCTAAAGTGTACGCGAGAAGTAAATGGAAATAACAAACTTGCGGGGTGACGGTGGCTGCTATAGTCGATGGGCCAAATATACTATGACGTATGTCGTGTGTCACTACGTATGTCACCCCGGTCTGAGCGTGTACAACATCCAATTGGCTGTCCCATATGCTGCAGGATGTCACTGAAAATCAACATACTTCCTGGTATTATCAGGTAATGACCTCCAAGTGCTTGACTGACTATATTTCTCGTCACAAATAGTAAAATACAATTACAAAAATATGTACTGCAGCAGCAGACAGTTGGGCAGTGGCGTGAGCTTCTATGATGTATCCAGGGTCTGACCCGACTGACATACAGCAGACCACCCCAGAGTCCGACCGGACTGGCCTTCCGCAGACCCTCCTAGAGTCCGACCGGACTGGTCTTCCGCAGACCACTCCTAGAGTCCGACCGGATTGGCTCACCGCAGACCATCAGCACGGGCTGATCGGACTGACCTTGAGCAGACCACTCCTAGAGTCCGACCGGACTGGCCTTCCGCAGACCAGCTGCACGGGCTGACCGGACTGACCTTGAGCAGACCGGCCTCCAGCAGCATGAGCAGGTAGTCGGTCCGTCCAGCGGCCACTAGCAGCAGAGCGTTTCCTCGACCAGTGCGCAGCCTCAGGCTGACCGAGGTCGTACTGCGCGCTTCCTGCAGGGTCGCAGTCACGTGACTCGTGCCGTAGAACGATGCTGTGAACAGAGCCAGTCTCAGTTCCAATGACCTTTCCCCGCTCTGTACATTTGCCAGCTTAGTGAGCGGATTGTTGGCATTGGGTATAAAATACGGAACCGATTTTATAGAAAAACCACTGAGGGCGAGGTGCACTGCTTGAACAGGCTAGTCTGGTTGCAGTATCAGGACAAAGACACAATTACAGGGATAAGCCTTAGTTGAGGGTGCGTGGGGGGGGGAATATGACCTCTAAGATTGTCACCAGCAGGAGTGGTGGCATAATACATCATCACTTCGGGAGAATGATAGGTATCTTAGACACACGTGACTCCTCAGTGAAATACGTCCTATTGAACTTTTGCTCGTGGTCCGAATTCATGTCTTTTGGTCGTGGTGGAAGCCAGCTGTCTGCTGTGGACGCACTCGGTGGACGGAAACCGACGCCAAAGTGCCCTCCTCTTGGCATAATTTCAACCTAAAGTGAAGCTGAGCCGGTTGGGTTTTGACAGTAACTGGTGCCATTCGTCACACATTCTTAGCCTTCCGACAGCGGCAGACATGAGGAACGATCTGCGGCTTTGAACGACCACCGCTGGAATAATGCATAAGATAGCTGGTCGCGCATGAAGCTCTTCGCGCCGTTAGCCATCAACCGGATGTTGCATTAAATTGTCAAGTGCTGCCGACGGATAGCCGTGGTGTGTGTGTCGCTGTCGACAGTAGGGAGTGGGGGCGGGGATGGCCGAGTGGTTAAGGTGTCGGGCTATGGGTACCAAAGGTCCCAGGTTCGACACTAGCGCCGTTCAGGACATTTCCCCAATCCCACGGCCCACCGGCGAAACAGTGTGGGCGGCGCCATTAGCCGTGAATGTGCAGAAAATGCGTCGTAAACCATCCAATAATAAACAAACAGTAGAGAGTGCAGATTAATGAAAGCGACTCCTTGGTGGCTTGTCGTCTTCGTTCCGAGTTGATGGATAATGGATGCTAAATAACAGCACAACAATAATGGACAATAAATAACAACACTACAATGATGGGCACTAAATGACAACACTACAATTATTGCTACTAAATAACAACACTACAATAATGGACAATAAATAACAACAGTACAATTATGGGTACTAAATGACAACGCTACAGTGATGAACACGAAATTTTCACAGTATTCAGTGATGGCGCTGTATAAACACTGCAGTTGATGCGCCCGAAAACCCAAATAACTAACTAACTAACTAACACAGTATTCAGTGTGCCCTACAGACTCAACACAGCCGAACCCTAAGTTAGTGACGAATTGGAAGATGCTTAGCTTATTCGCTTCCTTAACGTCATGAAAATTTCCAGGATGGATGCATGCCAGGATTTAGGAACGTGGTGAGATTAACCCGTCCCGTCTCGGGGGGGGGGGGTCTTCAACCACCCCCCTCAGGTTTTTCGCGGATAGCGGACGAACGGCGTGGGGCAGCGCGCCTAAAGTTGGCATACCTTTTTCCACATCAATTTGACATGCTGATGCAGAATTTTTAGGTCAGGTCTTCTATGGTCAACGAGTTAGTCAAGGTCAAGTGAGGTCACTTCCAAAAAAGTTCAACCAGTCGTCACGCTTTAACGGATACAGATATTTTAATGAAACTTTCAGCGTTTGCTTATCTTTACGGATGCAACAAAACTTACGCGTTTAATGTTTCCTTTTTTTCGTTTTTGACTACATGTAAATTTTGCGCATTTGCTATATTGCAGTTCAAACACAGGATTCTGGCTAAAGTAAGCATTTTTTTATTATGGCAAGTTGACTTCCAACAACATTTCTCGGTCTGCTCTACCCAATGGAGAAGAAAAATTAAAGAACCCCTGAAAACTCAAAAATTTGAAATTTAAAAAAAAAATAACAATTTTATTTTGGGAGAGCCAAAGAAATTATAGACCTGGTCCATTTCGCTGTTCTTTTCTCATTCCAAATAAATTTTGTTTTTCATATATCCCCAAAATGAAGTCCCCAGAGTAAAAAACATAATGCAAGTCGTGAAAAGTCATGAAAAGCTACCCCCCTGGTGACGTCACTTTTGGGGAAAATGTTTTTTTCAGGGGTGGAACCGGACCCTACTCGTCGAGCGCTTTCCGGTGACACCCCTTTCGTTTCTGTGCGATGCTTAGTTTGGATTTTAGAGTGGGGTCTTTAACCCCCCCTCCGCGAGACCGGGTGGGGAGATTTGACAGAAAAGACGGCGCGGGTTAAAGTCATCGCCCTCTCTGGAAGTCTTCAATTAATATGCAAGTTACTTGAGCTTGCTATAGCTTGCAAGAAATTCAATATTCAAGGTATTATTTTGGGGTACAATTTCTGTCAAGCAGTGGCTCAGCCAGGAGTTTTTTTTAAGGATCTTAGAAAAAAGTGATTGCAAAGAGAAAGCATCCGGTGCACGAAGCGCGCCGAATTTTATGGTTGCGCCTGATGAAAATCTCATAATATTTCGTTTCATCTAGTATATTTTTGAGTCATAAGGGGAGAGGGGCACCGTCATCGGCCCCCTGGACTGGGCCTCTGCTGTCAATTCACATTCATTATTGCGGGTGACATATCCCTACAATATTCATATGACATGCATGTACCCTGTTGCCCTGTCCAGGATTTCAAGGCAAGACCATATATTATCTTTCATTCCAACTTTCGAAAAAGCCGCAACACCCACAGAATGAACCGGTCCCCTTCAATTTCCAAACCAGGAGTGCACACATGATCTACGAAGATATATTTCCCCTTCTCATGGATTCCGCCTTCGTCATTCAATTCCACATTTCAACTTTACGCGTGCATACAGGAGTGAAATGATGTTTTGTCATCCGAAGTGAACTCATGGAATTCCGTCCAACATATTGTAGAGAAAATGCATGCTGGGATTACCATGTAACACTTGCATGCGGTTTCATTCAAGTGGAACTGTTTAGCGTTGCAAATTGCCTTCATAACAGTGCAATTATGTGTTTCTGCTTGAACTTTACATCGGCCGTCAGGTGGTTAAGCATCGTTTTCGTGCGCTTAGGTTCACGGGGAGTTAGTCTGGAGGTGGCATAATCAGTCAGCAAAACTGCGCCACGGTCTGGCGTAACAGCAACGCCACCTCACACACGAAGAAACCTGGAATCACCCCTCAAATCGCGCGATGAACCTGATCGGCCAAGGCGACTGACAGACAGGCCTTGTGTGATTCGAACTTTTGACCTGCGCAAATGGACCTGAGAACCCAACGACGCAGCCACACTTCCAATTCGGGGTATGTGTATCTGTGGGAAGGGGCTGGAAATGGCACTCATTCCACTAGAAAGAGAAGGATTTGAGAACATTATCCTTCACCTGCACATGAGCTAAGCCATGATAATATAAATTATCATGAACCATAATGCCATAGCGAAAATCCTTTACTAGTGATCACTATTTCTATGGGACTTCAGCGTCAGCATGTACTTGAGAGACAAGCATGTTTAGATTTGTCTTCCTTTCGGAGGCCCTGGTGCATTTTACGTGCACACAGTGCTCTTTAAAAGCCTCGTTGCGCTTTATAGGTTCGATGCCCCCCCCCCCCCACACCAAAAAAAATACGTGGTGCATTTTAGAGGTACTGGGCCTGGTAAGTTTTGATTTTGGATGCAATTTATGAGCTCTAGCCCATGGTTGGCCACAACGCGCACTTGTGTTTCCGATATCCTAAAAGGGTTGCGGTGCGATTTTGCAGGGCTTTATCACGCCTTAGAGGCTCTGGGACGTTTCAGGAGCCTCGGTGCTTCACATGAGCCTTCGCGTCTGTTTCTGCTTTCCGGTGCGTTTTCATGGATTCCCGGTACACTTTTCCGTACCTATGTGGTTCTGGCCCTTCTGGTGGCCCATGCTAATCCTGCCGTGTTTTTGACCAACCATAATCTAGAGCTCCCCTCGTTACACCTTTGGAGCTCCTAGTGCTTTACAAAAAAAACTCGTTGGTTTTAATATATGCTGTTTGTTATGCTTGTATCTTCATCTCTCTTGAGGTCACATGGACATTTCTGCGGGTTATGGCATGTAGGCGTTAGGAGCACCACTTTTTAGGGTCCTGGTACGCTTTAGAGAACCACGGCGCGTTTCCAAGGCTCCAGCACGCCTCAATTATTCAGGGCCCCGGTCCACTTTGGAAAGCCTCATGTGCGTGAATTCTCGCGCAACTCAACGCCTCCGAGCGTTTCTTTTTTTTTGTATCGGATCAGATAAGTTATTAGGTTATCCAGCGTGTTTCTAAAGCTCCAATTCGTTTTTGGAACCCCAGACACGCATTGTTGTGGGTTTCTGGTCTGTGAATAAGGTTAATTTTGGAAAATTTTCGCCCGAAAAGTTGGATTTTCTGACAATAAATGAAGGTTAAAAGTCACATTAAGTGTCACATTAGCCTCTCTCCTACCGGTAATCATTGGACCCCTCATGTGGCTTCTGGCGTCCTTCACCTACCGTGGTAGGAACCATACAGCGTCCCATCTTACTTTTTACACCGTAGCTTCCATTGAAGAACTACTTTACTGGCCTTTATACCCCTCTCTGGGCACCTCCGTGGTAAGTGTCCCAATTTTCCTGTTTTGCTTCATTGTGCACATGTACACCCGGAGCCCCTTCAACATTTCTGAGGGGTGTGCCCCTGGAGCCTCCCTCCCCCACCCTTGGCTGCGCATCTTCCAGGACATAATTGGTTGCAAGTTGGGTATGCACTAATCATGTGAACATTGGCGCTTGTCAGTAGCGTAAGTACCTTATCCGATGATTATGAATACAATATTAGTTAGAGTCACCAAACCAGAAGGAGAGCCTCCGAGGGCACATGTTGGCTCCCTAACCTGGCCTAACCCTAACCTAACTTTCCAGATAGGTCGTTGCAGAACAGAGCAGTACACTAGTCTAAGCTGTGGATAGGTGTTTAGCAATTACTTCTGTGAATATATTTCATTAATTTTTATCTCCTAAGCACTTTCGTAGCACGCACAATTATACTAGATCAACCTAGCGAGGCTGCCAAGCGCCATCTTGTTTTTAGGTGCGACCTCGTGGCTTCGATTTCTGTAGTGTAGAGGAATAGGTTTTTGTCTTTTTGGTGTTAAAGTTTAGGATAGAGGTTAGGATTTAAATAGTTAGCTTCAATTACACTAGATATATCTCCATACACCGGTTAATTGTAGAGGCATATAGACTTCTCCATTTTTATAGTATTTTAGTATTTAGTTTTTTTTTTTCAGTTGGAGATATTACAAGTGTGTAGATATAATAAGCACATTAGAGACCACTAATCCTTTTCCAGCATACTTTATTTAGTTTTGTGATGCATAGTGTCTTTGGTGTTTAAGTTTAAGATAGAGTTTAATTGGTACTAAGTTGGTAGTATTCATAAGTGCTGTGTGACTGTTAGTTTTTCTGTCTAGCCATAAGAAATATCGAAAGTAATATTCCTATAGTTGGCTACTTGTCTAGACGACAATTAGATTTGACATTTAATTTATATAAAAAACAACAAACAAAAAACAATTATTTCATAGTTTCTCCTTAGTGTGTTGGTATTCTTGAGGTACTTAGATAATTAACTGACAGAATAGGAGATAGCGATTTATAGTGAAAAATAGTTGGCTCTTTTGTCGGTTGTTTAACGAGTTAATTTCAATCTAAATCTAGGCATAAGTTGCAGCCTGTAGGATGGTTTCGGCTAGGATGCAGGCACTAGAGGAAGAGATTATGACCCTTAAGGCAGAGCTTTCCAAGCTCAAGGCTGCCCTTGTTACACAGGGTAGGCAAGAAAAACCAACAAGGGGTCACTCCGTAGCAGGGACATCATATGCCCAGGTGGTCGCAGGCCACCAGGTAGCTGAGGCTTTCTCTACTGTGGAGGTGGCTGGGATTTCTCTAGAGGGGAGTGTTAATAGTGAACAGAGGAGGGGTAGTTCTGGTAGGTCACAGGAGGGGAAGTGGCATGAGGTGAAGGGGTAGAGGATTTGGAGATGTGAGGCTAAGGAAAGGGTCAGTGAGTGGCAGGTGGCAGGTGGTAGGAGCGGCAGGAAGCCTAGTCGAACGGCCCAGCGGGCAGGCATATTAACATCGAATAGGTTCCAGGCATTGGAGGACTGCCCCCAGGATAGTAGTAGTAAGGAGGCAGTGCTGGTTGTAGGCGACTCTCGTGTGCGACATTTAGATCGGGTATTCTGTAAAGGTAGGAGGGACAGGAGGTGCATCACCAGGCCTGGAGCCAAGGTGAAGTACCTGACACCAGCGGTAGCACAGGTCACCAGTGATCACCAGTTTAGTACAGTTATAGTACACGTAGGGGTAAATACCATAGGTCCTGCTAGGAGTGAGGGGCTGCTGCAGGATTACAAGGCTCTTCTGGCCACTCTGAAGGGTAACAATAGGAGAGTCATTTTAACTGTAATTTTGCCTAGGGCTGGAGCATCCCCTGAGTGGAGCTCTAGGGCACTGGCAGCCAACGCCGGGGTAGGTAAGCTCTGCCATGAGTTAGGTTTCACCTTTGTAGACGAGTGGTGCAGGTCTTGTGGATCATGGGACCTCTATCAGAGGGATGGCCTGTACTTCTCCGAGAAGGGGTTCATGTGTTAGGCAAAGTGTATGAGCATGTCCTTCAGGGAAACTAGGAAATAGGGTGGGGAGGGATGAAATTGCATTGCCATCTCAGGAATCTTCCAATAGCCAAGGCAATAGAACCTCAAAGTCAGCAAATGGGGACAGCAGTAGTTCAAGGAGGCAGAGTGGTAGTTCATATAGTGATAAAAGAACTACTCGGCATGAAATAGCCAAAGGCGGTTATGGAGCATTTGTTAAGTGTATGATGTTTAATGCTCAGAGTATCCGATCCAAATTTGATGAGTTCAAGTGTTATGCTGCTGGGAAAGATCCAGATTTGATTTGCATTACGGAGGAATGGGTCAGTGAAGGGTATTTTGGAGATAACTTGCAGGACTATGAGATCCAGGGATACAATATGTTTTCGTGCAATAGGGGTCCAGCAATGAAAGGGGGTGGTGTAATGCTCTATGTGAATAGCTTATTCAGTTCGCAAAAAGTAGCAGGTGGGGATAAAAATGTGTCTGTGGAGTCCATTTGGCTTGATGTCACTGTGAAAAAAGGCAACAGCAATACTCTGAGGATAGGAACTTTCTACCGATCAGGAACCATGTCGCATTCTCAGCAACTGGAGCTTTATAAGGTGATTTGTGAGGAAATCAGTAGAAACTTTCGGAGGAAGTGCCTTATTCTTGGTGACTGTGATCTAAAAGGATATGAAAATGTTGGTATTGGCTCCCCGTCATGCAAAATGTTTAGGAAATGCCTTGAAGAGGACCTGCTCTTACACCAGTTTGTATCGGAACCTACCACGCATGGCTCATTCTTGGACCTTGTATTCTTGGATTTAAGTGATTTGGTTCTAGACATGATTGTAGAAGAAACTCTGGGAAGAAGTGATCATAATGTAGTTAGATTCAAGGCACATGCAGGAGAGATTATTAAGCATAATTTGGTAAAAGTTACAAATTTCAACAGAGCAGGCTTTGACTGCATGAGAGCGGCTTTAAGTACCATAAGATGGGAAGTTGAATTCTCCAATTTAAATGCCGGTGAAATGTGGGAAAAGTTCAAATCTCACTTGAAGGACATACAGATGAGACATGTCCCCAAAAGCAAAGACTCAAAAGAAGGGTAGAAAAGCCAGCATGGCTTACAACAGACTGCATTTAATAAAACTTTTGATTAAAGCAATTAAGGCTAAGAAAACTGCATTTAGAGTCTTTAAAGAAGCTTCAAATGTCGTAAATCTAAAGGCGTATCGAAAAGCTAGACACTGTGAAGCAAAAAAAAAACAGAGCAGCAAAGCGAGCAAAAGAACTGGATTTAGCTAGGAACTGTAATGGGGACAGTAAAAAGTTGTTTAGTTTCTACAAGCTGAGCAAAGTTTCTAGCACAATTGTTCCACTGGAAGTAAATGGGACTACATTGGGTGAGGATAGTGAGATGGTTGAGGAGCTGAGCAAGCAGTTTAAATCAGTGTTTACATTGGAAGATGTGACCAATCTGCCGACCCTACACCATAGTTCAGTGACTTTTGATCAGATAAATAATATTGATTTCATCGATAGTAATGTTGTTTTCAATCATATCAGGAAAATAAAGCCAAACAAGGCAGCAGGACCTGATGAAATTTATGCGAGGGTATTGCGGGAAGTTGAAAAGGAATTGTCACTTCCACTTAGTATAATATTTTGTAGATCAGATTCACAAAATGAAATTCCAACATATGGAAAAAGGGCAAATGTAGTTCCTATTTTCAAGAAAGGAGAAAGAGGGGATGTTGAAAACCATAGGCCAGTAAGTCTCACATCCTTAGTCTGCAAGGTACTCGAATCAATTATCAAGTATATAATAGTTAGTTATCTGGAAGGAAACAGATTGATTGAAGATACTCAACATGGGTGTAGAAAAAGACGGTCGTGTCTCACAAATCTCTTGGACTTTTTTAACTTCGCCACAGAACAATCTGATCAGGGAAATGAGGTTGATGTAGCATATCTTGACTTTAGTAAGGCCTTTGATAAGGTACCCCATAAACGGTTAATGATACAGCTTCAGGTCCATGGTATTGCGGGTAGCATCTTAAAATGGATAGAGTTGTGGCTCTCAGATAGACAGCAAAGAGTGATGCTAAATGGTACAAAGTCATCATAACAAAATATTCTCAGTGGAATCCCCCAGGGGTGAGTACTGGGTTATGTAGGTACTAAGCTTGGTCTCCTAGCTATGAAAAAGATTGTTGGCTTTTAGAGAGAGTATAAAAGAGGGCTACAAAAATGGTCAATGGTATAAGCAACCTGGCATATGAGGAAAGATCGAAGAAATTCAATATGTTTTCACTTAGATATAGAAGACTGAGAGGAGATCTCATCGAGGTCATTAAATTTGTCCATGGTCTGGAGAGGGGATATCTTGGGGAAATGTTTGAATTTAACAGAAATGATGCAATTAGAGGTCATAAATTCAAAATTAAAGTTAACCACTGCAGAACAAGGTTAAGACAGACTTTCTTCACCAACAGGGTAGTAGAACACTAGAACCAGCTGCCAGAAACCATCGTCAGTAGCAGCACATTGAACATCTTTAAAAACGGCATAGACAATCATTATAAGAAAAGAGGGCTTGTTTTTCAGCATTATAGGGAGGGCTGATTGACGGATTTGGTGAGCAATTGGTTGAGTGTACAAAGTGCATCCAAGAAGGGCCATTGTGGCTCATAGTTGCACTAATCTTTTATGTCTTTTGGGGCATTCCACGTCAAATCGCACAAGAATTGGCTATTTTGAACCCGACCCCTCCGATTTTTATGAAAATTGATACACCTGTAGTGCCAAGTGAAAGAACCTCACACGCCACCTTTCAGCCCTGGGTGACCTCTGGGGTCAGATTTAGAGGTCATCCTAGGTCGCCTATTTTTACCGACTTGACAACAATCAAATGCATATATATTAGATGTTAATTAACTTAGCGGAACGACATTGGTGTTAAAGTGCGCAGAAACCATTGGCCATTCAGAAATATGGCAAAAGTTGCACGTGACCTCTCCGTGACCCTTGACCTAACGAGGTCAAAGTATAAAAATGCATTTTTCTATATGTTTGCCTGCCCCTAATTCGACTAAACGTGGCTGAATTAATGGTCCTGATATTATCTAAGAACGTGCAAAAAAGAAAGGCGGAGACTCTAAAACTTTTGAGATATCGGCCTTTGAGTAGGTATTGTCATAGGACCAAATCGAAGCATGCCCCGATGCTATTTACCATATCATCGATGATAACTCTGGTTTCCTTGGTCCGATTATCGTCACCTTTGGTGGGCAAATCATCGGTGGCAAGCTGAACTATTTTCCAGATTTTCAAGTTGACCTGACCTCACATGACCTGGCAGTGACCTCTCCATTACAAGCCAACAGGGAAACAAAAATATTTTCCTGAACAAAAAACGCTGAATTTGGCTCGTACAGGCTATATTACCTAGTTTTAGGTTAGGCTACTCCAAACGAGCCAAGTTTTATTTTGAACAAGTGTCCTCTGCATGGTCACGTGAGGTCACTATAAGGTCATGTCACACTTTCGTCAATGACTTTATATAGAATCAAGATATAGAAATAATTTTAATGCCATCGAGATCCTCTGGTTAATCATGATGTATAATATGATCAAGCTAGGTCATCACTTGACCTCGGTTTAGGGTGACCTGGAGGTAAACTGGGGTCAGGATCAAATGTTCAGCTAGCTAAGTCATGTGATACATCAATCAACGCGGCCTGACGAGGAAAATATAATTGTAACACAATTATATTTCTGTCTTTATTTTGGCAAAAGTTATTCGCAAAAAATATGTTTCCTCGGTTTTTATAGCCTGAATACATTGTTTCAGCTCGCGTGCGTTTCGTACTAACATTTTATCGGGAGGGCCAGTAAATGTTTCTGATATGCAAATAGCCGCGACCATAAAACAAGTTGAACAGCAGTACCGTATATTCACGAAGAACTACCAACCTTTTTCGCCATACGTACCTCACGGCCCGTCTCGCTGCCGGAAAACCATCTCACAACCACCATACCATTACGTGGAGACGGAGTAACACGATGGACATTCCTTGTTCCCGGTATTGTGCGAGCAGCTGCGAATCTGTCATTCAAGGCTTTGGTTTCTTTGACCCACTCGGTTTTGGGAAAATACTCGACGCACGTGCCGGTGGCATGGTTTTTTACAAACTAATAAAACTGGTCCGGGATCTCAATCATAGTTCCTTGCAGACTTCCCTTTTAGCTAACCTTTTCAACGTCCCACCAATGCCATCACACGGTCCCTTTCCGTGAGCGGTTGCGAAGAAATGCCACTCGGCGTCTATTCCAAAGTCGACGGAATGCTCTGCCAAATTTAGGAAATTCTTACAATTTTTGTATTGCGAGGCAGCCCCATCTGAAAAATAAAATATCTTCTTGGGGCGCTGGCCTAATTCTGATTCCAGGCGCTCAATGAGTTTTCCTTGAAACAGGTGGGCAGCCACAGTATCATGCGTCAGACAGTCGGAACTGGCAGAGTAAGAAAAATGTTTGAGGTCCCCTGCGTTGTTTTGCCAATAAGCCACAAACGGATGGATTGTCACCTGCAGTTTGTTCCAGTGATGGGACTGTACCTCATCCTGTGTAACCATAGCGTAGTTTTCGGAATAATCTCCAATAACAATTACCTCTGCAGGAGCTAGTGTTTCCTTTAGGCCTTTCAGATAATTGCCTTGGGCACGGGCGACAAGATCATGCTTTACAAGTATTTCCAGCTGCTCGCAAAATGATCGCACAAAATCTTCAGAAGTATGCGTAACCACCTCTAAGGTGGACCTATCAGTATTAGTCCACTTTCGGTACTCAATGTTATCGATTTCTAGGTTATCATGAATCATATCATGGCCATGAATATTCACGTAAGTTGCAATATTGGATGTATTTAGGCAATACAAACTTCCCAAGGTCATGTTAGTTCATGTGAGGTCATGTCAACCTGAAAATCTGGAAAATAGTTCAGTTTGCCACCGATGACTTGCGCAACAAATTTGACGATAATCGGACGAAGGTAACCAGAGTTATCATCGATAATATGGTAAATAGCCTCGGGGCATGCATGCATTTGGTCCTATGACAATACTCAAAGGACGAAATCTCAAAAAGTTTTCAAGTCTCCGCCTTTCTTTTTTGCAGGTTCTTAGATAATATCACGACCATTAATATAGCACCGTTTCGTCGAATTAGGGGCAGGCAAACATATATAAAAATATATTTGTATATTTTGACCTGGTTAGGTCAAAGGTCACGGGGAGGTCACGTGCAACTTTTGCCATATTTCTGAATGGCCGAGGGCTTCTGCGCACTTTGACACCAATTTCATTCCGCTAAGTTAAATAACACACGAAATATTTGCAATTTATTGATGTCAAGTCGGTAAAAAATCGTGACCTAGGATGACCTCTAGATCTGACCCCAGAGGTCACTCTGGGCTAAAAGTTGGCGTGATGTGTTCTTTTTACTTGGTACTACAGGTATACCAATTTTCATCAAAATCGGAGGGGGTCGGGGAATTTCTTGTGCGATTTGACGTGGAATGACCCTTTTATGTCTTTGATGTCTTTATGGCACGGGAGACTTAGACAATTTCTAGGGCAAGTGTAGATGCATACATTCGTAATCGTGGTAGGGCGCGAGCTGACTAAGGGCTGTGGAATTGGGATTGGGAAAGGAAGAGCCGTTTTGAGTCGATTCTTTCTATGCAAAATTTAATGTTCAGCTCTTCCGAAGTTTGGGGGCGGGGAGACGTTGACCATCCTGCCCTCTACTTCCCTCTCTCTTCAGTATGTTCATCGTGTATCACCAATATTTCCCCCCACCCATCTCATGGATTTCAATTCAACCCATCACTCCATTTCAATAGATTGACGGGCGCACAAACACCATGACCCGTGCTGTTAATAATAAATGGATTTATATCCGACTGGGATTGCACAGGATTGGAGAAGGCTGGGCGTTAAGATATTGTGCTGCAGACAAGAGAAGAGAGAAAGAGAAAAACCAAGATCACATATGCATATATACATGTATATATATATATATATATATATATATATATATATATATGTGTGTGTTGAATATGTATGTATATTAATTTATGTATACATAGAGAGAGAGAGAGAGAGAGAGAGAGAGAGAGAGAGCAGCCATGCCGGTGCATGTCTATGCTGCGCTTGCATGCATTCTCATACCCGACTTGGAAACAATTGCTGTGAAACATTGGCATTATGTAGTCAATTCGATTTGACCTGCGCCTGCTGACTACCTAAAGCTGTTAGCTGGTTCGACATGGTGGCAAGGTGAGGAGGTGGTGTGAGAGACTTCGATTTGTGGATCGATGAGCCTCTGCTGAGGTCTGGTGTTAGAACTTCAGCTCGTCTTTGGTCATTTTGCTGTTGTATCTGAATGATGCTGTGAAATCCAGCAAACTTCATCAAAATGAATCTGACATGTGACATCAGCACCTCAGGTATGCCTCAAACAATTCAAATTCATGCCTTCAAGAGTGTGGAAGGAAGCAAATTAATACCAACGTGGATATATATTTTGTGCATAGCTAAGTAACAAATATTAAGTAATTAAGATGGCTTGATGCATGAAAAGCAAACGGATCCTTGAGGCTTCTCCTCAGGTGTTCTTATTTTATTCTTCTGGTACATTTTCCGTTCTTTGTCTTTCTTCGTACGTGTCTTGCTTCTCTATTTTCTCCGTGTATGCCGCTCGGTTGTATTTATTGCAGTAGCTTTTGCGTAAGCATTTGCCTTTTGCACCTAATTGTTTCCGCGATAGTGTAAATACTTCCACTGATACACTGCTGCAGATGGATCAGCCACGAGACATAGCAGTGTAAGTAGTTTCCCTAATTCACTGATGCATGTGGTTCAGCCCAGAGACCCATGGTGGGGTGAGTAGTTCCACTGATACGTTGATGCACAAGGATCAGCTCTCAGACACATGATAGCGTAAACAGTTCCACTATTACACTGGTACTCATGGATCAGCCCCGAGAGCCCATGATAGGGTGAATAATTCCATTGGTGCACTGACATACATGGATTATCCCCCAGGCACATTACAATAAATAGTTCCCCTCATACACGAATACACATGAGACAGCCTGGAGACGCATGATAGGGTGAACAGTTCCACTGATACTCTAATGCACACGAAACAGCCCCGATGCCCATGATAGGGTGAACAGTTCCCCTGATACACTAATGCACATGTACCAGCCTCGAGACCCATGATAGGGTGAACTGTTTCCCTTATGCACTAATACACATGGACGAGCCCCGGTACCCATGATAGGGTGAACAGTTCCACTGGTACACTATTACACATGGACCAGCCCCGAAACCCACGTTAGTGTGAACAGTTCTACTGATACACTAATAAACGTGGATGAGCCCCGAGACTTATGCTCACGTAACAACTCGACTGGCTATTGATGTGGGCGTCGGGATATTACTTCTAATTTAGATGAAAAGCCTGCTTTGCACAAAAAGTTGTCGGAGAGTGGTATGCTGTCACTTTATGTACACTTGATTTATCTAACCACAACAGACTAAAGGGATCGAGATAAGAAGAAAAATGAAAAATAGAAATAATAGGAGACGGAATGCACTCCATTAGGTTTTTAACCTCTTTTACAAACACTTTCCTCAGATAGGCATTCTGTTACCTTTTCGCCACCATATCACCTCACACATTTTACATTTTAAATTTTTTTTCCTTGTCTGTAATTTTTTAACTCTTATTTCTAACTTTGGTATGTTTACTGGCATTTATTTGTACTATCTTTCAACATTGTGTTGTTCATGCTAAGTATTTCTGCAAGTGGAAGAGTATATTAAGCTTTAATAGACGATCTCTGGCAGCCAGAACTTCTGGGACATGGCTTGCTCGTAAGATACGTGCGTGCGCTGTACATCGCAAGGCAATGCAGAAGACGCACGGGTAGGCAATCTATCACAATAAATGCATTGCAGGTTGATGACGCAGGGGAGTACTACCTACCGAACCCATCGAAACCGAAAGTTCCTCCGATTAAGGTCTCAATCCAGTGATGCAATTTGATAATTAGTTATCTACTTCGTTTCGAAAAATGATATTTTTGTACCCCAAGGAGCCTTTTCGTCCCAACCTATCGAGCACGCCCATCGGCTCCGCCTCTGGGCGACCATTTGATGAACAAAGTTTCCCACAGTCATCGAAATATTTTACCAGACTCGGTCCTTGGCGTCATTGGGACCTCGATGGCAGATTGCACAATCCTGGACTTCTCCCCTGGGCGCATTGAATCAGCGAAATCGATCCCTTGTGTCCGGAGATAGTTGAAGTAGAATGTAAGAGCGAAAAAGTTTGACGACTTATTATTCCCTCAATGAAACGGCCCTTGAACTTCAAACATTTGAATAGAGATACAGGAAATACTGATATGGATAGAAACATCTACCAGCTCCACCTTAGAAGTCATACAAACAAATGAAAGCCTCAACCAACCATTTCAAACGTACAAACATGACATAATATGCTATTGTTATGACCAGAGGCACAATAAAACGCTCACATGTTACAAGATATACAGTGAACATTTCCTCTCTGTCGACAGCATTACATTAAACCCGAAACGTTTGTTGACAATAAACACGTAAGCCCAATATCGCCCAACCACTTGCCAGAGCCTTCTCTGGTGACCTGGATGGCCGCTTCGGTGCCCCTTAAGCTGCCCCGGTCGGCCACCTCAGCATGTCTGGCCCGATGCACTCAGACCAGTGCTGGTACCACTGTACAAGCCTGCTATCACTCGACCGGTCCATTTCCTCCAGGCCAATGCTGATCCCACTGTACCAGCCCTTATATATACCACCCGACCGGCCAGTAGCCTCCAGACCAGTGCTGGCACCACCTTGCCAGTCTGGTACCACTTGATTAGCCAGTCGTCCGAAATCAGTGACGGTGGTACTGGTATTTGGTACCACTGGACCGGCCAGTCGCCCCAAGTCAGTGCCGGTGCCGATGTACAAGCTATACACCACCTAACAGTCCAGTCTCTCCAGACCAGTGGCGGTGCCACTGTGGCAGTCTGGCACCGCCTGACAGACCAGTCTCTCCAGACCAGTGGCGGTGCCACTGTGGCAGTCTGGCACCGCCTGACAGACCAGTCTCCCCAGACCAGTGGCGGTGCCACTGTAGCAGTCTGGCACCGCCTGGCAGACTAGTCTCTCCAGACCAGTGGCGGTGCCACTGTAGCAGTCTGGCACCGCCTGACAGGTCAGTCTCTCCAGACCAGTGGCGGTGCCACTGTAGCAGTCTGGTACCGCCCGACAGGCCAGTCTCCCCAGACCAGTGGCGGTGCCACTGTAGCAGTCTGGTACCGCCCGACAGGCCAGTCTCCCCAGACCAGCGTCGATGCCGGTGCCGATAATGGAGCCTGAGACACAGTCGGTCGCCGTCTCCTCCGCACCGCCTCCACCTTCAGCCCGCCTGCCGGCCGGCCACGGGCTCATCGCCGTGCGACGGCAGCGACTTTGGCCTGCCGTCGGTGGCGGCGCGGATCGCCAGATAAGGCGGATATCTTCCGACGGTCGCGGCCGCGACGGTTGCGACGGCCGCGGCGCTATCTGCCGGCCGTCGCCAGTTGTGACATGGAGCGGAAATATGGCGAGAGGGCCGCTGGAAGCCCGCCCCCAGGTGCGGCAGATGGGCCGACGAGGTGCCCACGCATCCCCCGGGTCACCGGGAAACGGCAGATGGAGGTGCGCGTAGCGAAATAATGGGATGCAAATCTTCCACCGCGGAATAACTTGTCCGTTTGTGGTACTTCGAGTGCCGCTGTCACATAAAGGCGGTTCCTTAGGCAAAACATAATCGATTTGATGGAAAGCCACAGACTAGGAAAACAATCACCGATGGTATTATTGCCTCATCATAATATTTCACAAATAGAAAACTTAGACTTCAACATGGCTTGGCTGTTCGGCCTCCTACACCACCTACTAACAAAGCCCGATATGTAAGCAGCCTGTCATTGAATGATTCGCACCCTTTGTCGCAGCAGCAAGTAATTAACAGGACATTCACATTCTACACAGATTACGAAAGCAGGAAGACGGCCTACAGTGCGTGTCTAAGGGGAGCTTAATAACCGGCCAAGGGCATAGAAGGTGATTGTGGTGCGTTATGTTTATGGATAAAGCGAGTTCATTAACGATGCTGTAACAATCATGAGTATCTTCTAAATGGAAGCTATGTCGAGACCTCACCACTTGGAGAACAGATAGCCTGGAACTCCACACCATTATCGTGCCATTACCCGATCGATGTGTCTCAGGCGACTTCTTTCCTAGGGCCAACATTTTTATTATTTATACTTGTTCCTTAAGGTTCAACGTTTACCCAATGTTCATCATCATATTCTTCTGAACCGCTAGCGACATGTGTTCAAAGAAATAATTGTATGGTGACAGCACACGCCCGTTAAGCTTGTGGATTTCGCACAGCGGCCAATCACGCGGCCGCTCGGTTACCTAAGTGCTGCACTCGTGATCAATCAAAAGCCTTTGTCCGGGAGCTCATAACTGGCGGACGTATTCTTATCGGTCATTTTGGCCACAGTTTGGTGAATATATTACATGCAAGGTTACATTCAATCTTCGTGCACGCTTGAAGAAGTGTGGTTGCCGGCCAAGGAGGGCAGCTCTGCCGAAATAATACACTTGGAGCGACATGGGACTGCACTGCTTGGACACTGGTCTGGAGGCGGCTGGCCGGTCGGGTGGTACAATCCTGGTGCCTTCATTAGGTTCTACTGCTTGTACACTGGTCTGTAGGCGACTGCCCGGTCGGGTGGTATAATGCTGGTGCATGCATCATTGGGCACTGGTGCACTGGGACACTGGTCTGTAGGCGACTGGCAGGTCGGGTGGTATACTGCTGGTGCATTGGACTCCACTGCTTTGACACTTTCCCTTGCCGGTTCAGCGCGCCTCTAATGACGCCGGAACCTGAATTATGTCGATGCTAACATACTTTAATATTGAGGCCTGGGCACACCAAGCCAATCCGTGTGACGCTTAGACATAAAGATGAAGGCATAAAATATCAGTGCATCTATGAGCCACAAGGGCCCTTCTTGGTTGCACTCTGGATACTCAACCCAAACTCAAACCCACCAAATCCGTCGATCACCTCTCCCTGGAATACCTGTTCTTATTATGATTGTCTATGCTGTTTTTAAAGATGTTCAATGTGCTGCTCCTGACAATGGTTTCTGGCAGCTGGCTCCAGTGTTCTATTACCCTGATGTTGAAGAAAGACTGTCTTAACCTTGTCCTGCTGTGGTTAACTTTAATTTTGAATTGATGACCTCTAATCGCACCATTTCTGTTGAATTCAAACATTTATCTCAGATATCCCTTCTACAGACCATGGACAAATTTAAACCGCGCCGTCTTTCCGGTCAAATCCTCTCACCCCGTCTCCGGGGGGGGGTTGAAGACCCTCATCTAAAATCCAAACTAAGCATCACACGAAAACGAAAGAGGTGTCATTGGAAAGCGCTCGACGAATAGGGTTAGGGTCCATCCTCCAAAACAATTTCCCCCAAACGTGACGTCAGCAGGGGAGCTAGATTTTCACGACTTTTCAGGACTTACCTTATGTTTTTGACTCTGGGGAGTTCATTTTGTGGATATATGAAAAAATTATTTCGAATGAGGAAAGGACAGCGAAATCTATCAGGGCCATAATTTTTTTGGTCCCCCAATTTTTTGTTTTTAATTTCAAAATTTTGGGTTATCAAGTTTTCTGAAATTTTCCTATTCCAATGGGTAGATCAGACCGAGAAACGTTGTTGGAAGTCAACTTACTCTAATAAGAAATGCTTACTTTAACCAGAATCCTGCATTTGAACTACAATTTGGCAAATAGGCAAAATTTATATGTAGTAAAAAAACGAAAAAAAGAGAACATTCCACTAGTACGTTTTGTTGCATCCGTAAAGATAAGCAAACGCTGAAAGTTTCATTAAAATATCTGTATCCGTTAAAGCGTGACGACTGGTTGAACTTTTTTGGAGGTGACCTCACTTGACCTTGACTAACCTATTAACCCTAGAAGACCTGGCCTCAAAAAAATTCGAATCAGCATGTTAAATTGATGTGGTAAATGGTATGCCAAATTTGGGTGCTCTGCCGCGCGCCGTTCGTTCGCTAACCACGGAAAATCTGAGGGGGGCAGTTGAAGACACCCCCCGAGACGAGACGAGTTAAAGACCTCTATAAGATCTCCTCTGAGCCTTCTATATCTAAGTGAAAACATATTCAATTTCTTCAATCTTTCCTCATACGCCAGGTTGCTTAGACCATTCACCATTTTTGTAGCCCTCTTTTGTACTCTCTCTCTCTCTCTCTAAAAGCCAACAACCTTTTGTATAGCTAGGAGGCCAAGCTTGGATGCAGTATTCCAAATATGGCCTGACATATGCACAGTAAAGCTTCCTGATGACTTCCTCACTTCTGTATGATACATTCATATTTATTGCCCCAAGCATTCTCAGTGCCTTCTTCCTAGCTTCTTTGGCCTGTTCTGATTCCCCAATTTTGTGTTTAGAATAACACCTAGATCCTTGTCCTGTTGTGTCACCCATAGTACTTGGTCACCAATCAAGTATGGAGCCTTCACATGCTGTCTACCTACATGCATGATTTTGCACTTATTGAAATTAAGTTTCATTTGCCATTCTTTGGACCTCTTCACAAGTTCGTCTAAGTGTTTCTGCGGCGAGATATGCTCATTGTGACCTGTTATTGCGTTAAAGACCTTTAAATCATCTGCATATTTCAAAACCTTTCCAAAGATCATGAACAGCAGTGGCCCGAGTACTTAGTGGAGTCCCCCAGGGACTCCACTACATTTTATCATGATAACTTTGTACCATTTAGCATCACTCTTTGCTCTCTATCACTATTGCTGGACTTGGAGCTGCATCATTAACCTTTTATGGGGTACCTTGTCAAAGGTCTTACTAAAGTCAAGATTAGCTATATCAACCTGATTTCCCTTTTCAAATTGTTCTGTAGTGGAGTTTAAAAAGCCCAAGATATTTATTAGACACGATCGCCCTTTTCTAAACCCATGTTGAATATCTTGAATCAATCTGTTTCATTCCAGGTAACTAACTATTCTATCCTTGATAATTGAATCGAGTGCCTTGCAGACTAGCGATGTGAGACTTATTGGCCTATAGTTTTCAACTTTCCCTCTTGTTCCTTTCTTGCAAATAGGAACTACATTTGCCCTTTTCCAATCTGTTGGAATTTTATTTTGTGAAACTTAGCTACGAAATATTATACTAAGTGGAAATGCCAGTTTCTGTTCACCTTCCCGCAATACCGTAGCATAAATTTCATCAAGTCCTGCTGCCCCGTCTGGCTTTATTTTCATGATATGATTGAAAACATATGAGGAATTTAGTTTGATTCATATAGGCTTACCAAAACTCAATATTTAGATTGATTCATGTAGGGTTATCAAGCGATCTTCGGTATCTCACACTTCGATCCATTCCAATTAATAACATCTACAGAATAAGAACTCATTTTTATGAACAGATCCAATGCTGATGGTCATTCTTATCAAAGTCACATGGGATCATCGAAGGGCAACAAGGAAAATAGCATTTACGGGGTTTAAGGCTACCTAAGCTTGCTAGATGTATTTTTTTTATAAACCACCTTAAGACACAAATGTAAATGGTGTAATACAGATGCCTCCACTTTCATGGTAGCTATTTGTGTGCCCACCGCGATGACAACGCGTGAAAGGCGTCACCATGCATACCATTCAAAGGACTCAAAATGACAATGGTCGGGCTGCAAAATTACTAAAACCTCAACATTCGTCGCTAAGATGACCATAGTGTCACCCAACATTCGGTTGAGGAGGGCACGGTTCCCACCCATTGTGCACAAGACAAACACCAAGATCAAATGCACCTAGCAGATACCTGTGTATCTGTGTGAGTGTGTGTGTGTGTGTATGTATGTGTTGTGTATGTTGTTTTTTGTGTGCGTGTGCATGTATGCATGTGTATGTGAGGGGGCGGTAACAGAGATCGAGTGAGCCACGTTCATCAGTTTGAAACCCGTATCGAAGCCCCTGTGTGTTAGCTTCGGAATATTTGTTGTCATATCTTCTCCAGCAGCAGTGTAACGGCTGGCAATCATAACGTAGGTAGAGGAGGGTCCATGCTAACTGCTAGCGTTATAATTTTAGTAGTCCACTGTCATCCAGCTTAACTCTAGTTCCTTAAATCAAGGTAGTGGGGACAACAAGCGCGTGGTACGGAGATTTGTGCTACAACTGAAATATTTTACAACTATAGCTATAACTTGATGAAGAAACTTGCACACCGGTTGTTGTGAAATTGATGCTGTGCTATTTTGTTTATCAACAGAAATACGGCTTCTTCTTACAAATATTTATCAATATGTCAAGGAACAAGTTTCTAACAAGTCTTTAATAATAAGTTTCTCGATGTTGTTTTGGAAGCTCTTGAAATTGTTCCCCGAGACGGTGATGTAAAATGAACACTATGTACATTTTGAAGTAACGTGATACAGTGACCTAGCACTGGAAATGTAGAGGTGCATAGAACGATGGGCGTCAGGTCATTGCTAACCAGCTATTTGTCTTAATGTGTGCTAAGTTTGAGGAAATTGAGGAAAAAACAAGATTGGGGTTTTGATGTGCTCGACAGCCAGTAGATGGCAAGCTTTCAACAGACTCCATTCGATAAACCAAAATTCGCATAATTCCCGTGCAAAAAGTTGGTCTTTGCTTCGCCAAGCCTGCAAACGACAAGCGCGGGCTGTGGGACATGTGCCGGCGTGCGCTGGCTTCACTACAGTGAGCACATGTCTCGTGACGATGCAATCACGCAGACAGCGCTCAATGGCTCGCTAACGTGCATGGCTTTCACGTGGCATTGGCCACATATTGATGGCCTGCAACAGAGCCGGAACAGTTTTCTTTCATTTGTATGCAAATTTACTTCAAATTGTTGGGAGGCTTTACAGGGTCGTAGCCGGCGCTAGGCCGGATAATGTTGCATTGGCCTTGAAGCCACGTCTCTGGCGGGAAATTCCAGTCACACAGCATAATTTCGAGTTTAACGTACCCATATAAATGGCTGGGCCGTCTGGTCCTGCGAACCTACCTGGCCAGTTGTCAGCTAGCCATCGCAGCCGGGGGCGTCAGCGGCGAGCACGTGCAGCGGCTCCAACCCGAGGCGCCAAGGTGAGGAGACGTTCCCAGGTTGAAGCTATGTCCATTGAACCAACCAGGCGGCAAATGTACGCGAGACACTATATTTTAACATATATAAATGAGTCATTTCTGACGGCTTGGTGGACGGAATGGCCGTGATTACTTTTTTGTAAAGTCCTTTACGATTAGCTCTACTCTATCCGTTCCTCGGGTCCCACCGAAGTGATGAATCACTTCTTCAAAAGGAGAAGAAAAGCATGGTAGCATGAATGGCCTGATTATTTTGATGTCATTTATGATTGAACTTTTGAGTGAGTTCAATTTGAGAAGAATAACTAGCTTACCCTGAATACGCAATCAAATATTTTCTGACAAACAAAACACATAGGTTTTACACAAGGGACAACCGAACGATTATCAACAATCAACATTGTCGAATGCAGCAACCAATGCTGCTTAATTGTTATCAATGGGTTCACATTTAACAGCATCACTTACCTACTTGGACTAATGCAAAATAAATGTCGAACGGCAATGATAAATCGAATGCCATGTGTCACGCCTGATTCTGCAAGCGATCACCCATGTCCTGCCTTCCGTTCCAAGGAAAGCAGATTATCTTATGATCACCTCGGTGTTATCTCCACACCGCCGCTGCTAACACCGGGAGGGCAGGCGTGCCAAGGCCCCAAACAGGTATCGAAATGAAGCCATCAGAACGTTCAGATGAAGAGAGTGATCCGCTTGGAGAGAATTATCGCATTTTGATGGATGCTCACAGCAAAATCAAGTCACGAATACAGTAATTGTAGGCTATATTTCATGATATATCCATGTTTCTGGGCAAAGGGCAGACATGCTATCTAGCATAAGTCGAAACACTAGAAGCAAAGTGTGCATGCGCGCTTCAGTGGCCTGTAACCGTGACACGTCTAAGCGTTTTGCGTGGGCGTATCTAGGCACAAATAAAACGTTTTAAAAATGAACCCAAGGCAAACTGCAGCCTCTTCGCGACGGTAGTCGTTTCGTTACCTGATAAGTTCCACGACAGATCAACGAACAATTATCCAATTTTACACCCATAAAATTTGTATTTGGATTAAAATTGGTGTACAGAGTAGTCCTGTACTCTGACCACGCCTGAACAAGTTTGAATCCAATCCGACATACTGTTTCGGGATTATAGCCTCCGGTTGAGTTTTGGGGTCACACAACAAGGGCATCTTTGGCGATAGACATCTCCTCGCTAATGAAGAGAAAATGTAACATATTGTGCACCTTTGAGAATAAAAATGATTTAAAAAACCACAAATGTGTGATAAAATATCAACAATGCTCACGTCTGACCCCGTGACCCCATGATCTTGTGACCTCGTGACCTTCTGTGACTCCTAGCCCATTTAAATTGATAAATATGATGGCAGAAATACAAACGGGCATGATTCGGCTGCCATATAAGAAAAACGCGTTTTGCATTGAAGCATCCCATATAGGCGTCCATTCTCCATGGTTTGGATTATTTTCCGGTTTTCAGAACACGCAGATTTCGGGTAAGCTGTCTTCCATTGGAAAACTACGGGTGATCGAACAATGAAATAAAAAGGGTGATTTAAATCGTTTTGATTAAAATAATTAAAGTTTTAATAAATTAAATTGCTTATTTTATTGGACAGCGCACGTTTTATTTGGCACAATTAGGAAACATTTACATCACATTTCAAGAACCATTTCCTATTACTCGTAGACTTTAACACACATAGTCCAGCCTGGGATCAAGAACGTACACATGGAGGCACTCGTGGGGGCCCGCGGTAGCTCAGTTAGTTTAGCGTCGGACTCTCGATCGTAAGATCGTGAGTTCGAATCTCACAATCAACGGAATTTGTCGAGTCCACCCGCGACCAATCGGCGTGAGAGGTTGGCGACGCCTAGCGGTTGAATGCGTCTTAAAAGAACTCGAGGAGACACTCGCGGCTACATCACTGAACACATTTCAGACCGACATAATTTAGTACTACTTAACACCTGACAACCAACTTTCTTTCACCTTGGACATAAATAATACAGGAATAGCAATTGATGTATCACTATGTTCTTCGACCATGGTCAGTGGTTTTGACTGGACCACTGACACTGACATTCATGACAGCGACCACTACCCTATCAAATTAGCACCAACATTTTCAACTGCGACCGATACACACCCAGCTTTATCCCTCGCCGGAAAATTTCGAATGCCGATTGGACAACATTTAAGGAACTTTCACATATTTCATACAACCCCAACACTTCTGCCGTCAAAAACATCGACCAAATTATAAAAACTCTTATCGAAGCAGCATCTACTACAATTCCACTCACAAAATATTTTACAAGACGAAAGCTAGTACCTTGGTGAACTCCAGAAATTGCACGTGCCATTGCCGTAAGAACAAAAAAAAACATTTCGGAAATGCATTAGACACCCAGATCAACAAAACTTAATTGTACGCAATCATGAACGAGCGAGAACACGCCGCCTTATTCGCGAGGCTAGGCGTCATTCATGGTCAGAATATTTCAAACAGCTCACTTTTCGAACACCTTGAAGCCAAATCTGGCAATTAACCCGCTCCGTCTCGGGGAGGGGGTCTTCAATTGTCCCCCCTCCCTATCAGGTTTTTCGCGGATAGTGAAAAACGGCGCGTGGCAGAGCGCCAAAACTTGGCATGCCTTTTCCACATCAATTCGGCACGTTGTGTCCAACTTTTGAAGTCAGGTCATTTAGGGTCAACGAGTTAGTCTAGGTCAAGTGACGTCACCTCCAAAAATGTTCAACTAGTCGTCACGGTTTATCGGATACCGATACGTTAATGAAACTTTTAGAGTATGCTTATCTTTAGGGATGCAACAAAGCCTACGAGAGGATTTTTGTTCGCGTTTGACTACTTACTTATTTTGCATATTTGCCTATTAGTGCTCAAATCGAACATTCTGGCTAAAGTAAGCATTTTTTATGAGAGCTTGTTGACATCGAACAACGTGTTTTCTTCGGTCAGCTCTACCCATTAGAAAGGGAAAATTAAAGAAAACTTGAAGTCAAATTTTTACATAAAAAAAGATACTTGGGTGGGCAAAACATTGTATACTCCTGGTCGATTTCACTGTCATTTTCTGATTCCAAATACTTTTTGTTTCGTCAAATATCCACAAAATGATCTCCCCAGGGCCATAAAATGTAGCCTGAGTCGTGACAATCTGGGCCCCCTAGTGACATCACTTTTGAGATGATATTTTTTGTAGGTGGTGCTCTACTCGTCGAGCGCTTTTCGATGGCACCTCTTTCGTTTTTGTGCGACACTTAGTTTCGATTTTAAAAGGGGTTCCTCTCAGCCCCCCCCCCCGACACGGGGTGTGAGGATCTAACCGGACAATCCAGACAGGCCAGGCAGTCCAGACAATCCAGACAGTCCGGACAATCGGCGGGTTAATTCGCCGATTGTCTGGACGCACCACATTTAAATCACTCCCGGCCATAAAAATTCAAAACATAAGAATGTCATGCCCCAAAGCAATAGTAAACACAATCGCGGGCTCCGTGGCTCGATATAGCTCGGATAGTAACCCAGACACGAATTCCTACATAATGCACAATCCACTTTTCACACTGCTTTAGCACAATTTCATTCTGCCAACACTTAAACATACAATGCTCCTTTTCAAATTTCAGAACTAGAGACAGCCATTTCCTCCAACGTCATTGTTTTACCTCATGCAGCTTTCCAATGGGAGAAAGCTTACACGAAATCCGTCCTTCTCGGAAAACGCAAAATCTTAAGTCATGAAGAGCGAACGGCTATGTTAGATATTTATAAGAAAACATTTGTTAAAAGTTTTTCTTTGGCTACCGAAATCATGCCCGCTTATATTTCCGTCGTCTACATTGTAATTATTGATGGGCTAAGAGTCAGGGGATTTCACACGAGGTCACGAGTTCATGAGGTCGCGAGGTCAAATGTATTGATATTGATATTTGATATTTGATTTCGGAAATGTTGGTCCTTTTTCTTCCGAAATATAAAATTATTTTTCCACCCTTTCTGCTTCTTGTTGATGAGATGTGCATCGTGAAACCAACCCATTTTCCCCAAAATAATTTCTGAGGCTAGTTGGCCAAATCGGGCTGAAATTTACAGTCGTGTTCGGGGCCAAAGACTACCCTGTGAGCAAATTTTGGTCTCAATCAAAATGTATGGGGTGAAGTGCATTGATTGATTTGTGGTGGAACGCACCACCTGCGACAGTACCTACCCTAGAGGCGAAATTTTAACTTTTGTTCATTGATGGATAGCCTATTTTCACAACAAGTTATAATAAACATTTTCGGCCACAACAAAGAATCATGCGTGCAGGCTGAAAGCTTCCTGTATATAGGATCATCACAATTATGAATGCAGAACTTGTAAGCTTCCTGTTGACAAAGTTCCCAGGATGATCCGTCATCATCGGTGTGACTGTCGCGTCTCTGCAGGTTAACGCACTGTGATGCTGCTCACCCAAGCCCGACGTCAAATATTTGCCACTTAATAACCACCAATCTACTTCAGGCGAGTGTGATCACAGCTCACAGCTTATAGCTACTGGTGCAAAATGTCCATCTCACAAGATTAAACAAGCAGGCGGTTGAAATTCGCATAGCCAGCAGCCAATGTAGGCCCCTAAAAGAACCGGCCTTCGATCGAAGTACTTTGGGAGGGTGAATAGAGTCACAGTCGATGCTGTTCAGTGACCCCAAAGTAACCTCGAATCTGCCTAAGTGTATTGTGCGAAGCAGGTCGCAATGGTATTCTCAGCCGATAAGCACTGAAAGGATCTCTAATGGCATTGTTCTGACAGGCCTGTGACTCAGTTCAGTCACAGTCATCGATGAAAGACCTGCCAAAATTAGCATCCGCATGAGGTCGGTATATTCCCGGGGTAGTAGATGCCTGACATTGCGGGCTTACCACCTGCTCACTGTTTTTCCCGCCCGACGGCATTTCGGGGGTGAACATATAACGGCTACCCCGTCTTCCCGTCCTGTCAGGCCCTCGGGTGGCGCTGCTTCTGCGTGGTACCTGTGTCAGCCGGCTCCTTTGGTGCACAGATCAAGGTCTGGTGGAAATCGGACATCCGCCGCCCGTGTCCAGTCACAATATGTAAAGCTTGACACGACGGCGCCTTTGTATTCAAATTACGTGGCATAGATTACGTCGTACTTGGTGCCGTAGTGCTTGATTACGTAACGATTTCATTTTTTTCCCAGATTTTGATGACTCCTGGGACTTCTTTCAATCTGTGCCCGGAATAGTACAGCCAATTGACCATGTGTATGTATGTGACTAGGCATATAAACTTATCATCGGTTTCAGTCTGAGGAGATCTTGCTTAGCTAACCTTGAGTTAATGGAGATGTAAATAGGGAAGTCGACGATGGAAACAAGACAGCTGTAGTGCACTTAAACTTTAGCAAAGCTTTTCATAAAGTTCCACACAATGATTCAATTCATGAGCTGGAGCACCACAGCCTCGATGGAAAAGTTATAGGCTGTATTAAATAATAGTAGAGGGCAAATAAACGAAGGGCAGCATTAAATGGATGCAAATCTGAATGGAAGAGATTTCCGAGTGGATTGCCACAGGGTTTCGTTCTAGGCCCATTCTTCTTTATCATCATTGTAGACAACACTGAGATGAGGATGAATAATGGGTGCTTAAATTTGCTCATGACATCAATCTGGTAGGAATTACTATCAATAGTTGTGAATTGAACAGTATTCACATAGACTTGGAGGACCAATAATGCGGGATGATCAATGGCACATGCCTTTCAATTATTGTAGATAAGGTTGTGCATCTGAGGTCTCGAAGTAGAATATTTGCATGTACAATGGGAGGCAGTGAACTGTATGTTATTGAACAGGAAAACTAAGTAGGTGTATTAGTTTCAAGTGACATTCAGGTAGAAAACCAATGCAACTCAGCTAGGAACAGGGCAATCAGAGTGCTAGGGATCTTTATAAGAAATTTTAACCCGCGCCGTCTTTCCTGTCAAATCCTCACACCCCGTCACGGGGGGGGGGGCGGTTGAAGACCCTCTCTAAACTCCAAACTAAGCATCGCACGAAAACAAAAGAGGTGTCATCGGAATGCGCTCAACGAGTAGGGACCGGGTCCACCCTAAAAAAAATTCCACAAAAGTGACGTCACCAGGGGACTAGATTTTCACGATTTTTCACGACTTACATTATGTTCTTTACTCTGGGAGTTCATTTTGGGGGATATATGAGAAGAAAAAACAATTATTTGGAATGAGACAAGGACAGCGAAATCGACTAGGTCTTTCTTTTTGGCCCCCAAAACTAATTTTTATTTGAAATTTCACAATTTTGAGTTTTCGAGTTATCTTTAATTTCTCCAACGGACAGAGCAGACCGAGAAACGTTGTTGGAAGTCAACTTGCCCTAATAAAAAATGATTACTTTAGCCAGAATCTTCTATTTGAACTTCGATTAGACAAATACGCAAAATTTATATGTAGTCAAAAACGGAAAAAAATGAACAATTCCACTCGTACGTTTTGTTGCATCCTAAAAGATAAGCAAACGCTGAAAGTTTCATTAAAATGTGTGTTTGTTAAAGCGTGACGACTGGTTGAACTTCTTTGGAAGTGACCTCACTTGACCTTGACTAACTCGTTGACTCTAGATGACCTGACTCCAAAATTTCGAAATGGCACGCCAAATTGATGTGGGAAAGGGTATGCCAAATTTTGGCGCGCTGCCGCGCGCCGTTCGTCCGCTATCCTCGAAAAACCTGAGGGGGGCGGTTGAAGACCCCCCGAGACGGGACGGGTTAACATAAAGCTAGGAAGCTATATAAGAAGTATGTTTCTCCTATGTGAGACCGCACTTGGAACAATGTGTACAGACATAACGCCCTTACTTAGAAAGAGTCACAGGTATGCTAGAAAGAGTGCAGCGCACAGCTACTATACTTATTAGTAAGGTAGAAAATTTAGAATATGGAGACAGCTTTATGACGTTATAGATATACCTACCCAAAGATAGGGGATTAAGCGGTGATATGACTGATATGCCTAGAATTGCGAAAAGGTCAGATGGTGTTCATCTGAATGTTGTTTTTTATTTAGTACAACACATAGGGGGATCACATCAGGTTAGGGAAGTCAAGATGCATTACAGCTAAACACCAACAGGTTTCCACTCAAAAGTATGGTGGGAAAATTATTTGGGTCCAACAAACGCATTTAAGGTAATAAGCATATAAGATGTACAATGGGTGGATGGAACTTTGGGTGGATGTGATTGATATAGGTGAGTGACGAGCCTGTTATGCGGACTCGAGACTGTGTGGTTTGATCAATCGAGACCGGATGAATGGGGCTAGATATGCTGGGCTAGATAGCTTCTTTAAAACTTTGGATATATTATTGATTATTGTGTTGTGCCACATTATCTGTATTCGGGTTCTGCTATCCTCCAGTGTGGCTGGCACATTTGTCATATCTCCGTGTAACTGCCTGAAGGCCGGAAAGAAAAGAGCTGAAGTTGTATCCGTGCAGACTGTGTGCCGCTCTGCGTCTCAGCAGTCAGTCGCACAAAGCAACCAATGTGGCATATTGCTAGTGGCTTCTTGAACAACCAGTGGCAATTTTCTGCGGAAAAAAAATTGACCATGTTTCGGATCTGCTGAGGAGGCTGAGCTGGCTCAAGGCGGGGAACCTAGCCAAATACCACACCCTGTGCCTCACGCACAAGGTGCGCCGTCATGGTGAGCCAGTCATTGGCTCATGATCTCACCACCATGACGGGGGTTCGTGACCGAACCAACCGTCAAGACAATCACTTGCATGTCCCCCGGTCTCGCACCGAGATGGAGGAGAGACGTTTCAGCTCCAGAGCACCACTTATGTTCAACTCATTGCCACCTGAGCTGATGCGGCTTCCCGTACCGATCTTCGGTCGCCACCTACGGCGGCACCTGTCCGACGTGCCGCCTGTGCCGGACTGATTTGCTACTCGATATTTAATATTGATATGGAGCACCCCAATCTCAAACTGAACCAACGAGAGCCACAACTGAGCCAATCTACCACCTTATGCTACCATGAAAGAAAAAAGTGTGGAAAAAAACGTATTGAAAAAGAACTGACTGATTGAAAAAAAGTGAGAAGTTGATTTTGCCAGGGTGCCGGCTTTAGCCTACTCTTACCGAAGAGCACCGAGGGATCTTTACCGTGCGAACAAGGAAGTAATTGTCCACACCGCCTAACACGCCGGCTGCCGCGCGTTAATGTTAGTAGCGGGTTAATCTAAGCATGCTATGCAGGGTTGTCAGTTGGGTTAGTACGGTGTTTTGCAATTAGGCTCTTCTACGCCCACTGTACCTCTGTGTAGCCGTTTACGTTATGAGTTGCGAGGAAAATCGGCTCTTCAAAGTAGGATGGCTCATCTGGGTACCCACCCGTTTTACGTTATGGGGCATTCCACGTCAAATCGCACAAGAATTGGCTATTTTGAACACGACCCCCTCCGATTTTGATGAAAATTGATTTACCTGTAGTGCCAAGTGAACGAACCTCACACGCCAACTTTCAGCCCTGAGTGACCTCTGGGGTCAGATTTAGAGGTCATCCTAAGTCGCCTATTTTTATCGACTTGACAGCAATCAAATGCATATATCTTAGATGTTAATTAACTTAGCGGAACGACATTGGTGTTAAAGTGCTCAGAAACCCTTGGCCATTCAGAAATATGGCAAAAGTTGCACGTGACCTCTCCGTGACCCTTGACCTAACGAGGTCAAAGTATAAAAATGCATTTTTCGATATGTTTGCCTGCCCCTAATTCGACTACACATGGCTGAATTACTGGTCGTGATATTATCTAAAAACGTGCAAATAGAAAGGCGGAGACTCTAAAACCATTGAGATATCGGCCTTTGAGTAGGTATTGTCATAGGACCAAATCGAAGCATGCCCCGAGGCTATTTACCATATCATCGATGATAACTCTGGTTTCCTTGGTCCGATTATCGTCAAATTTGGTGGGCAAATCATCGGTGGCAAGCTGAACTATTTTCCAGATTTTCAAGTTGACCTGACCTCACATGACCTGGCAGTGACCTCTCCATTACAAGCCAACAGGGAAACAAAAATATTTTCCTGAACAAAAAACGCTGAATTTGGCTCGTACAGGCTATATTACCTAGTTTTCGGTTAGGCTACTCCAAACGAGCCAAGTTTGATTTTGAACAAGTGTCCTCTGCAAGGTCACGCGAGGTCACTATGAGGTCATGTCACACTTTCGTCAATAACTTTGTATAGAATCAAGATAGAGAAATAATTTTAATGCCACCGAGATCCTCTGGTTAATCATGATGTATAATATGATCTAGCTAGGTCATCACTTGACCTCGGTTTAGGGTGACCTGGAGGTCAACTAGGGTCAGGATCAAATGTTCAGCTAGCTAAGTCATGTGATGCATCAATCAACGTGGCCTGACGAGGAAAATACGATTGTAACAAAATTATATTTCTATCTTTATTTTGGCTAAAGTTATTCGCAAAATAAATATGTTTCCTCGGTTTTTATAGCCTGAATATATTGTTTCAGCTCGAGTGCGTTTCGTACTAACATTTTATCGGGAGGGCCAGTAAATTTTCTGACATGCAAATAGCCGCGACCATAAAACAAGTTGAACAGCAGTACAGTATATTCACGAAGAACTACCAACCTTTTTCGCCACACGTACCTCGCTGCCGGAAAACCATCTCACAACCACCATACCATTACGTGGAGACGGAGTAACACGATGGACATTCCTTGTTCCCGGTATTGTGCGAGCAGCTGCGAATCTGTCATTCAACGCTTTGGTTTCTTTGACCCACTCGGTTTTGGGAAAATACTCCACGCACGTGCCGGTGGCATGGTTTTTTACAAACTGATAAAACTGGTCCGGGGTCTCAATCAGAGTTCCTTGCAGACTTGCCTTTTTAGCTAACCTTTTCAACGTCCCACCAATGCCATCACACGGTCCCTTTCTGTGAGTGGTTGCGAAGTAATGCCACTCGGCGTCTATTCCAAAGTCGACGGAATGCTCTGCCAAATTTAGGAAATTCTTACAATTTTTGTATTGCGAGGCAGCCCCATCTGAAAAATAAAATATCTTCTTGGGGCGCTGTCCTAATTCTGCTTCCAGGCGCTCAATGAGTTTTCCTTGAAACAGGTGGACAGCCACAGTATCATGCGTCAGGCAGTCGGAAATGGCAGAGTAAGAAAAATGTTTGAGGTACCCTGCGTTGTTTCGCCAATAAGCCACAAACGGATGGATTGTCACCTGCAGTTTGTTCCAGTGATGGGACTGTACCTCATCCTGTGTAACCATAGCGTAATTTTCGGAAAAATATCCAATAACAATTACCTCTGCAGGAGCTAGTGTTTCCTTTAGGCCTTTCAGATAATTGCCTTGGGCACGGGCGACAAAATCATGCTTTACAAGTATTTCCAGCTGCTCGCAAAATGATCGCACAAAATCTTCAGAAGTTTGCGTAACCACCTCTAAGGTGGACCTATCAGTATTAGTCCACTTTCGGTACTCAATGTTATCGATTTCTCGGTTATCATACCCAGCCAAAATTTGTTCGCCGAATTCAGACACTTTTGGGCATTCTTCACATTTACGCTCCTTACAAAGCAACGATGGCGGGTTGCACTGAACCTGAGCCAAACAATGATGATAGGATGCCAGCTGAATCCCATTCACAGTGATGTCGCTTACTTTGTCACCAGCCATCATTAACTTCACGTTCTCATGATGCACGCATACGCACACACAATGGGTACCGCTCGCACCTGCCAGTACACATTCCCCCGGACGTAGCTCCGCAAATTTGGAAAAACATTTTTTTTTGTTGCGGGTACAGATCCTTAAAACACCGATAGGCCTCTTTTAGGTTGCAGAGGATAAGGCGTTTCTGTACTCGCTCCCTTTTGCCTGTAATTTTGCTCCGGACAGAAACGAAGTCTTTAGTTCCAGGCATTGCACGACTCACGTCTTCGCTTCTGTAGAAGTCCCTCACTAGTTCTGCAGTCTCACTTTTAAGCACTTTTCCAGGCCTCGGATTCGGAACCGAGAGGCACCCTGACGCTTCTTGCAAGCGTTTGGCGCACCTTGCTTGATGGTGCGACGCACCAAACTCTTCCATCAGCTTGCGAATTGTCCATGAACTTGGCGCTACCGTCAATATTTGTATTTTTTCACTTGGTTTATCAGTGGTTCTGAATTTCTGTCGCAACTGCTCCATCATTTCTTCAAAACTTTTTGCTTTCTGTTTTTCGTCTTCGTCGGTGCAAGGGACGGACTCTGTATCGATACTTGAAACTCGTTTCTGGAAAGCCGCTGTGATTTTGGACATCTTCGTCCGTCTGTACTTCTTTGAAGTTCGTAGCCGTTTCCGCTTGATTGGGGTCTCACCAAGTGCCTGTGCGAACTGGTCTATGGCATCTACTGTTTGGTCTACATCTGTAGAATCGGTATTTGAAGAAGCTACCTCTGCTTGGAGAGATCCGTTACTGTCATCGGCCGTCTGAAGCACTGATGTTCCCGGTTCCGCTGGTGGCTGCTGCGGCTCCCGCTGTTCGACTGGATCTGACGGTCTTCTCCTCGAAAGCGCCAGTCGGCAGGAAGTGCATAAGTATTTGCTCCGATCTAAGTCGAGATCCGGGTTTTGTTCGATCCATTTTGTAATCACCGGTCTACAGCCATGTTTTACAGTTTTACCCCTGTGTCGAAGTAAGGGATCACAGCACTTCGTCCACCTTTCACTTCGCCGCTCGTATCCAGACGCCTTGCCCATTTCGACCTCCGACTTCCAGGGAATCACAACAAACACTGAGCATGGCCGACTTTGCCACAGACCACCACCCACACCTCCATTGTGTCGTTATCTTTCTAAAGGCTTATCTACTGTTGTCAATACACACACCTCCACCTCCCCTCTCACGAGCGGCGCGTGTAATCTCTCCCTCGCCGCCCGTTCCTTATCACGCTGCGAACGCATGACGCCCCCCCGCAACCGACGTTAGGGTGCAGCATTTTCATTTCTTGGTCACCGGTCCAGTGTCGGCCTCATCTGCAAAAGTGCCACAAATAGTTCGTTGAAAATTACTGGCGTGAATATTCACGTAAGTTGCAATATTGCATGTATTTAGGCAATACAAACTTCCCAAGGACATGTTAGTTCATGTGAGGTCATGTCGACCTGAAAATCTGGAAAATAGTTCAGTTTGCCACCAATGACTTGCGCACCAAATTTGACGATAATCGGACGAAGATAACCAGAGTTATCATCGATGATATGGTAAATAGCCTCGGGGCATGCATCCATTTGGTCCTATGACAAAGGCCGATATCTCAAAACGTTTTCAAGTCTCCGCTTTTCTTTTCCGCAGTTTCTTATATAATATCACGACCATTAATATAGCACAGTTTCGTCGAATTAGGGGTAGGCAAACATAGATAAAAATATATTTGTATAATTTGACCTGGTTAGGTCAAAGGTCACGGGGAGGTCACGTGCAACGTTTGCCATATTTCTGAATGGCCCAGGGCTTCTGCGCACTTTGACATCAATTTCATTCCGTTAAGTTAAATAACACCTGAGATATTTGCAATTTATTGATGTCAAGTCGGTAAAAAATCGTGACCTAGGATGACCTCTAGATCTGACCCCAGAGGTTACTCTGGGCTAAAAGTTGGCGTGTGGGGTTCTTTCACTTGGTACTACAGGTGTACCAATTTTCATCAAAATCGGAGGGGGTCGGGGAATTTCTTGTGCGATTTGACGTGGAATGACCCATATGTTAATTTTTATCTTTAGTTTTTTATTTCCTAAAGCAAGTCGCCTCATCTATTTCCGACGGCACCGCTAGGTAGCCATTTATTTATAATTGGGGAACAAATCGGCTCATGTACGTCAGACGCCGTTCGGGGATGGCTATTTACGTGTTTCCTACAAATGTTTCGCGGTCATACATTGCGTGCTGATATCAGTGTTGGGGATGCAGTACCTATAGTGCTGTTAGTTTTGTGGCGTACATATATTCAAAAAACAATTGAGGGAGTTCTGGGTGTTTGCCACCCAGAAGCGATGGAAATGACAGGGGGATGCGCTCTCTTTGGCAGAGTGCGTTAGTTAAGGCTGTTATTTTTGTGCAACAAGTTCTAAGTTTAGTCAGGATGATCTCTTTTTGTCGGTGAGATTGGTTTGATGTGTTCCATGTGCCTACCGTTGGTCTGATTGCGTGGGCGTGGTTGGATTTATGTTGTGTTAAGTTGTGTTTCGTCCATGTGTTCTATTGATGTTGTCGAATGTGGCGTTGTAGGAGTGCTTTCTTTGCAATCGTCTACCGAATATTCCAGGCTAGGGTAAGTGTTCAGTGCTAAGGCTTGCTTTGCGAACCGGTCTGCTTCTTTGTTATATCTGGGGTGTTGGCGTGGCCCGGAATCCAAAGGAAGGAAAAGTTCAGTTTGTTTCGTGTCAAAACTCATTTTGGTGTTTTGAGCTAATCTCTGGGTAATGAGAGAAAAAAATACCTGTGCTATAAACTGGTGCTATTACTGGATCACAGCATTGGCAATCCCTTTAACTGAAGTTTGGACATGTTCGTGTATCACGAGCATGAGCATTAGCCCTTATAGTGAGCATGAGCATTAGCCCTTATAGTGAGCATGAGCATTAGCCATCGTCTCACCGCCACACTTGTACCAGGAATTCGTTCACTGCGATAGACCCATTACAGTGTGGGCGGGGAGGGGGAGGGTTGTCAGTGGTCTGAGCCATTACAGTGTGGGCGGGGAGGGGGGTTGTCAGTAGTCTGAGCCATTACAGTGTGGGCGGGGAGGGGGGTTGTCAGTGGTCTGAGCCATTGCAGTGTGGGCGGGGAGGGGGGTTGTCAGTGGTCTGAGCCATTGCAGTGTGGGCGGGGAGGGGGTTGTCAGTGGTCTGAGCTATTACAATGTGGGCGGGGAGGGAGGTTGCCAATTGTCTGAGCCATTACAGTGTGGGCGGGGGGGGGGTTGTCAGTGGTCTGAGCCATTGCAGTGTGGGCGGGGAGGGGAGGGTTGTCAATTGTCTGAGCCATTACAGTGTGGTCGGGCAGGGGGGTTGTCAGTGGTCTGAGCCATCCCAGTGTGGGCGGGGAGGGGTTGTCAGTGGTCTGAGCCATTACAGTGTGGGCGGGGAGGGGGTTGTCAGTGGTCTGAGCCATTACAGTGTGGGCGGGGAGGGGTTGTCAGTGGTCTGAGCCATTACAGTGTGGGTGTGGATGGGGTTTGTCAGTGGTCTGAGCCATTACAGTGTGGGCGGGGAGGGGGCGTTGTCAGTGGTCTGAGCCATTACAGTGTGGGCGGGGAGGGGTTGTCAGTGGTCTGAGCCATTACAGTGTGGGCGTGGAGGGGGGTTGTCAGTGGTCTGAGCCATCTGAGCCTGCAGATTGGCCGCGAATTGCTGCGGCACGCCGGCCCATTACGGTCGGCCCGGTCAATCCCTGAGAAGTGAGCAATTTCCAGCCCGGTCGACCGCTCTGTTCTCATCACGCTCACTATAAATCTGTACCGGGTAATGAGCGGAAGAATGGCACGTGGTGATGAAGGGGCAGCTTACGCCGGTGAGCCTTTGTTGGACACACGAACTGTGTCACGCCGCCTCTGCAATCAGCACCGCTCTTCTGGCAAACGGAACGGGGAAATTGCGCCGCCCAGATTCTAGCACACGGACATGTATTCATTGTCTGCATGCATCTCGAGTCGGACTAAAATTAGTTACGGTAATATTGGCGGCTGATACATCAGTCACCCAGTAGGGCAGGGTGAACATCAATTTGCTTAAGAAATCATTGCTTGATATTTCCAAGTCGCCAGCAGATAGTTCTGGGAAAACTAGGTAACGGGAAAGGGAACGGGAACGGGAACGTTTCCCGTAGGTAACGGGAAACGAAGCGTTCCGAAAAAGGTACCGAACAGAAGCTCGAGGAGTTTGATGTGTGCCCTTGCCACAAATGGCAGATATATGCAGCATGCCAGATGCCCCGAACGTATATCCACGATGCCAGGTGTATGACATTGGATTAACTTCGTCTCTACAGACAAAATCGTGGTTAGCGTTTGGATGTGTGCTCCGGACCTGTCGCTGATAGGCCATGACGTCTAACCTGCTCATACCGAGGCGAGTGGGCACGTGATAACTCTTCCCCTACTTGATCTCGATAGGGGCGGATAGTAACCCCTCTAAAATCCAACCTAAGAGTCGAGTGAAAGCGAAAGAGGTGTCATCGGATAGCGCTCGACGGGTAGGGTCCGGATCCAGGCCCCAAAGCAATTTCCCCAAATAGTGACGTCACTAGGTGGTCTAGACTTTTCACGACTTACATTATGCTTTTGGCTCTGGGGAGTTCATTTTGGGGGATATTTAAAGAAAAAAATATTTGGAATCAGAACAGGACTGCAAAATCGACCAGTGCCATACAAATTGTTTGGCCTCCCAAAAATAAAATGTTTACTTACTTAAGTTTCAAAATTTTGAGTTTTCAAGTTTTGTTTACTTTTCCTTTTCTAATGGGTAGAGCAGGACGAGAAACGTTGTTGGAAGTAAACTTTTCCTAATACAAAAAATGCTTACTTTAGCCAGAATCTTCGATTCGAGCTGCAATAAGCAAATATGCAAAATTTATATATAGTCAAAAACGAAAAAATGAGGAATTCATCTCGTAAGTTTTGTTCCATCCATAAAGATAAGCCAACGCTGAAAGTTTCATTAACCCACGCCATCTTTCCGGTCAAATCCTCACACCCTGTCTCGTGGGGAGGGGGGGGGGCGGTTGAAACCCCCCCTCTAAAATCCAAACTAAGCATCGCAGAAAACAAAAGAGGTGTCATCGGAAAGCGCTCGACGAGTAGGGTCCGAGTTCAGCCCCCCCCCAAAAAAAAAAAATCCACAAAAGTGACGTCACCAGTGGTGCTAGATATTCGCTTTTCACGACTTATATTATGTTTTTTTTTACTCTGGGGAGTTCATTTTGGGGATATATGAAGGAAATTGTTTTATTTGGAGTGAGAAAAGGACAGTGAAATCGGCCAGGCTATAATTTTGCCCCCCCCCCCCACAATTTTTATTTTTATCGAAAAACCTTAGGGGGCGGTTGAAGCTCCCCCCATGAGACAGGGCGGGTTAAAAAACAAAAATCTTGGCTACTGATGTCAGAAAGAATCGACTTCAAAATAGATCTCCCAACGTTAAGTCAGTTCCCGTGCCCCCACACTATACTTAGAGCAAAGATATATATATATATATATATATATATATATATATATATGTTTTTATATACATCCATATATATAAGATACCAAGCATCCATGGGTAGTTCAAGTAGTAGTTTTGCAATCGGATAGTGGCGCGCCTCCCCCTCATAGAAACAAGGCGTCCCCTCGTCTAGTTAACGGGTGTAAAAGTGTTCCAGTAGAATACTCTTGCATATAATTAACATGTACTACAGGGTTCGTTCGCATAATTTGTCCACACCAACAGCGGGGTTGTTTTCAAGAAAGTGTGGTATTCTTTGTTATTCTGGGAAATATATTTGATGTCCATCCAATGTGATGCTCTATTGATGAAGATACATTTTATTTTTACAATGGAGTTAGTATAACCTGCTATTTTGGTACAATTATTCCATATAATGCACCCTTATACAGCTTTTCATTTCCTTTCAAAGTATCAATTAAAATCACCGTGTGATTTCAGATTATAAAATTATATTTCATGATCTTCTAACAACCTTTTGCAACAGCTAAGACCAATATCCTTTCTCAACCCGTTCGTCTCGGGGGTCTTCAACCGCCCCAGCCCCTCAGGTTTTTCGCGAATAGTGGACGAACGGCGCGCGGCATCACGCCCAAAATTGGCATATCCTTTCCCACATCAATTTGAAATGGTGATTCGAAATTTTGAAGTCAGGTCATCTAGAGTCAACGAGTTAGTCAAGGTCAAGTAAGGTCACCTCCAAAAAAGTTAAACCAGTCGTCATGCTTTAACGGATACAGATATTTTAATGAAACCTTCAGCGTTTGCTTATCTTTAGGGATGCAACAAAAGTATGAGTGGAATGTTTCATTTTTTCGTTTTTCGTTTTTCATTTATAAATTTTGCGTATTTGCCAAATTGCAGTTCAAGTGGAGGATTTGGCTAAAGTAAGCAGTTTATTAGGGCAAGTTGACTTCCAACAACGTTTCTCGGTCTACTCTACCCATCGGAAAATTATAATTAAAATAAACTTGAAAACGCAAAATTTTGAAATATCTAAGGAAAAATATTAATTTTAGGAGGCCAAAAATGTAAAGCCCTGGTCGATTTCGCTGTCCTTTTCTCACTCAAAATACATTTTGTTTTCATATATCCCGAAAATGAACTCTCCAGAGCCAAGGACATAATATAAGTCGTGAAAAGTCGTGAAAATCTAGCCCCCCTAGTGATGTCACTTTTTGGGGGAAATTGTTTTGGGGGTGGATCCGGACCCTACTCGTTGAGTGCTTTCCGATGACACCTGTTTCGTTTTCGTTTTGATTTTAGAGGGGGGTTACTAACCGCCTCCCCCTCCAGAGACTGGGTGTGAGGATGTGACCGGAAAGACGGCGCGGGTTAAAAATGTGCGAATTGTCCAAATGGCAAATTATTAGAATGCATCCCATCAATAACTTTTCTACACAATGATCAATAATGAAGTGCATGCTCATTGAATGAGTGGAGAGGTTAAAAATGATTGGTGAGGTCGAATCCATGGACACAATGAGTGCTGGTAATTTTGTTGATGGGGCCCAAGCCATTTCATGATGAGATTTCATGATAGAGAGGATAACCAGAAGTTGATTGGGCCAAGGCAAAGATGGTGGGTCCAAGCTCCATGAAAATCATAGGAAGTTCAACCCCTGCTCATCACTTCACCTGCAGGTGCAACAATTAATTACATCAACATATATTCTAAATACTATCAGTATTACTTAGGGAAAGGCAATCGCTTTGATCAATCTTACAGAAATCGTTTTTTTCCAAGAAACGTCGTCGGAATTCTTGCTCGGGTGGCTTTATGAACCAGGGTTCTATTGCTAAGCAGAGCTTGCTGCGTGAACCCCGGCTCCACCACCCAATAAATGAATTCCAGTTCAGCGGCAGAATTTAGACCGTTAGTTTAGCGTGCCGTCATTGCACCGACACAGCCACCGACACGGCCACACCAGTAGATCGACAGGGGGACGAGTGCAGTGCGGCGCTCTAACCAGCTGAGCTGCAGGAGCCGCAGCTCTGCTATTATCACACTCGCCTATATTTCTTCCATAAAAGTGATGTTACTGACGGAAAAATAACGTCAATCTTAAACACTCCCAGACTGTAGAAACTTTTAATGCTGCAACCGAAAAACTTCAGGGATTCCAGTCATGTTGAGCAGAGAAGTTATTAAGTGGCAAGTTTATTATGTTAGATTCAGTTAGGCTAGCTTAGATTATGTCAGATTAGGTTAGGTTAGGTTAGGCTAGGCTAGGCTAGGTTTGGTTGTTGGCATAGGTTAGGTCGAAGCTATCCCATCACTTTCACTCTGAACCATTAGGCATTAGGAAACTCTGCTGATGCTCACTGTTTTATCTGCAGGTACAGAAACTAATGGCATCAACGTGCAGTTCAAATCCAATTAAAATTACTGTCCACGAAATTTCGAAAGTTCACTTTTTAACATGAAGTCAAACATACACCTATCATGACTGTGCGCAGGTCAAATGCTGGTACCCATGATTAGAATGGCGTTGCGACCAAATTGAGCAGAGCAGTTATTTAGCAATGTGCTTGTTTTAATTGCACATCAACTTAATTACGGGGGAAATGAAGCCTTTAGGTCAAGCGTGGGCCTTCCCATAAAACTGATGGTGCAGTTGAGTTTCAACATTATTTCCCTCATTATCATTACGCTTTTTGGTGCGGACTAGATCAAAGTGAGTTTGGAGCTGCCTGAGCCCTCAATCTCAGAGAAGCTCCACTGCTACTTGCGATAGAAACCATGTAACTGGCATCCACACGAAATAATGTATTTACTAACCATCTTGCCTGATGTCATATTATAGTACTTACAAACTCATGCAAACACTAATATAACCCTGAGGTGGATCATAAACATTTGTTCAAAGATGTACAGATTGCAATGGCAAATGGCACACAGCTTGGAATAATTTTCCACTCTTTTCTCCAAATATTGTTGGAAGTTATATCCTCCGCTATTTTCCGTCATGTTTCTAGTTTTTGTATTTCAATAGTTTTCCACTCCAAGCTTTTCAACCATAACTTTACACTTTGACGTGTGAGTTAAAAGCATGCTTGAAAGGTCTCCCCGTCCCTCGTATAATTTCCACAAGTTCCACAAATCACAAATTGACAACTTCAACCCAGAAATAGCCTTCTATATGGATGTACAAATGCTTTCTTACCTCAGCCATGCCCGGCCAGACAAGTATATTTTTGGTGCATCATTCTTACAATTTGGAGATGTTGACAGGAAACCAAAACCTAGCATACGCCACATGCGAAGATAGCGTCCAGCTATTGGCATCCAAATACAATTATCTCAAGCTGGTAAATTAGCACAGTTCTGTGAAATATCACTTTTAGATAGAGAGCATGGCCGCGCTGGGACGCCGCCAGTACGCATGCTTCGCATGAACACACCGAATCAGTGGACGACCTTCCACCAATAGAAATTGTCCTTGCAGTTACTGTCTGTCTGTGATTGATTGACAATTTTGCTCATCACTTTCAAAGCACCAACTGCTTCATCTCGGTCCCGGTCGGCGACCAGGACCGATATTTTGGTATGAAAGCATTTTTTTTAAAGCTGGAAGCATAGGCGCATGCAGCAATATGTCAAGTAATTTAGAATGAAATAATTATTTTAATCAAATTAATGTTAAGATATTTAGTCATCTGAGATATTCTAATTCGTAAAACGACATCTATATCAAGCTAGACGCATATTTATAATGACTCAATGCATCGACTTTCTAAATGATATTAGCATCCCCTCATCTTAGTTCGGTACCGGACCGAAACGAGATTTCCATCGCAAGCAGCCTATATGACTTGTCAACCTCGGATTGAGCAATGCTGACATCACATCAGAGAATCTTCCTAGCATTCCCCAGTACCTGTTAGGATCTGCAATCCCAGGAAGGTAAAACCATTTTGCCTTTCGCTGCTTCATTGAACAATGTTCTCACGTGTTCAATTCCCTGCGCGCTACTGCACCCCGTGCGATGTATACTCTCTTTCTCTCTCTCCCTCTCTCTCTCTCTCTCTCCCTCTCTCTCTCTCTCTCTCTCTCTCTCCCCCCCCCCCCCCCCTCCCCCCCCCCCCCCCCCCCCCCCCCCCCTCTCTCCCCCCCCCCCCCCTCCCCCCCCCCCCCTCTCTCTCTCTCTCTCCCCTCTCTCCCTTTTTTTCTCTCTCTCTCTCTCTCTCTCTCTCTCTCTCTCTCTCTCTCTCTCTCTCTCTCTCTCTCTCTCTCTCTCTCTCTCTCTCTCTCTATCTCTCTCCCCGACTGTAAATCACAGCCGATGATAGCTATGCCAGCGGGTAGTCCCAAAATTGACCTAACGACGGAAATGAAGCTCAGTTATAATTGAAGCAGCCTGGAAAAAGAATGATGTCTTGCGTCAGAGAATGCCAGATGTAATTCCTGGCTAATTTATAGCCGGTGGGGTTAGGAATAGCGTGGAAACGTAATGTATTGGCTTGATGAAATGTTTGTAAGCATCAAGTGCATGGCCAGATGCGCACTGTGATGACAGATACGACATTGCGCATGCTTCAGTTGTGTCTACAGGCCCATATTATGGTGCTCTTTCCTCGGAATTTGAGAGAGAGAGAGGGGGTCGCTAGCGCCGCCCTTTGATTCTGGGCAGAACACGTTGGTTTGTGCCACCAAGCCGCCGAGAGCCGTACGGCGAGGGCCGCTAATGTGATTGAGTCGCGCGGTCGCGTGAAGTGAATCGTAATCGAAGTGATGCCTCGCCCCTGGCGATGGGTTGGTGACCTCAACCAACGAGGACCCATACAAACGAGGAGACATCAGCCAACGAGGACCCATACAGACGGGGGACATCATGCGACGGGGACCCAGATAGACGGGGGGAACTATTCTAATGAATGTCACTTTCAGCTTCATAATCAAGTAGTTTTGCTTTTCTCATTATTGCAACCAGTACGTATGTTCCCCAAACTGTCCATATTCGTCAAATGTTCACCACACTGTCCATATTCGTAAAATGTTCCCCAAACTGTCCATAGTCTGAAAGTCAAAGCTGGTTCTTGTTCTCTTTGCATTGATTGGTTTCTCAATCTTAAATTCCGATGTTGTAAAAGAGAGAAATGATCAGATAAATCAGATTAAATGATGCCAGTCTGTTTTCCTTTTGACACCTTATTTGAGCAAATGGTGTCCATTAATGTGCTTGAGGTATCACGTACACGAATTGTGTTTCAGTTGTTTGAAGAAGACTGAGCTAATCAAGGTTATTTGCTGTGGACCTTGCATTAAAATGGAGAATATCTATGTTTGTTCTTAAGTCAGAACGCATTTCACCTGGGACATTGATATCTGCCACATCACAGACATTGCAACTTACTCGTATTCGTTCAAGATGAGGATACGTAAGAGCAAGGCCAATTGATAATATATACAAGAGTTGATTGAAGATTATACCTTCCAAGGCATTAGAGCTGAATTGTACCTAATTAAGTCATCGTGTTACAACGGTGTACCTGCCTTCCTTTTCCACTCACTCGGATGATTACATAACTAGACCGGAGGTGCCTAGCAAATCATGATGGATATTAGCAATGAGCGTTGAAACGATACCAGTAATTTGTTGACGGAAGCATATAAGTTGCAAGCAATACATACAACGCTGATATACCGACAGTAAGTAGGATACCATAGGGGGAAAAAGAAACAAGGAACGAAGAAAGCTTGTAATGAAAGAAGTCATGCGTACAACATGCATATTCAGTTCTGAAACATATCAAAAGTTATATTTATTGTGCACGTACTTGTCCACACTAGTAAAGAAAAAATGCCTGTTGCATAAGCAAAGTCATTCAATTTATGTTTATGATAACTTAGTATGCGTATTCTTTAAGCATTCTAAATCTGTCAAGTCAACAAGTACAGTGGAATGCAAGTGTGTAGTCCTTTCCCTATTTCGTTCATGAATGTCTCGTTACGAGAAGCACGTTTACTATGCAGGACATAGTACGCACGTGCGGCTTTTTGTGTGACAAGATCTGGGCCGTGCTGCAATTCAGTGGTGCAAGTATGAAGTTACAGATAAGTTAAAATAAAGATATTGAACAAACCTTAGCAACTATACACGGGTTGTTACAGGTGGTTCCAATACCGCTTAATATGCAACATCATCATCAACAGGTTTTGCTATTTCCAGCTGGTGTGCAATGTAGCGATGGGCAAGGTATGTGATCTTCTATGGAAACGCATATGTCTTTGTACATGCCTACATATATATATATATATATATATATATATATATATATATATATATATATATATATATATATATTTACATGTATATATATACATGTATATATATATATACGTTTATATGTACATTTATATATATATATATATATATATATATATATATATAAATATATATAGCTTTGCATATAGTGCTGCCTACCCATCCATTCATCACAGTACTGAAAGACGAATGCGAGTGTGCAAGAATGCAACGGATTGTTGGATTTAGAACATTTTGATTGTTGAGAGGCACAGGTAGCTGGACAAGTTAAACTCAGATGTGTCTAATCCAGTTGGTTGTATGCTTTAAAGGCACATAATAGGTGCAAGGTGAATATCATACGGAGCGACAGCTGGAGTCAGTTCAGTAGCCCAGATCAGTTTATTTTGCATGGTACCAGAATGTCAAAGCGCAGGTGTCCAGGTGGGTGGATCAAAACAGTTTGCTTATACCCATCGGGTGCGCTGCTCCGTAATTGATGAACGCTGAAACACTACTGCGTGGTACCCTTGCCCCAAGCTAAGATGCTTCTTCGAAGCAGGCCATGGGAAATGGCTCACTCTACTCACACATACATTCACTCCAATGTCATACCAATAGCTCATTGACAGAATGAACTGGAGTAAGCCGAGGGCATCTTTCTTTAGTCATTGGATATGAATCGAAACGTAATCTTTCAGTAACGCTGGTGCTCACATATGTGGGTACATTTGTAATTATGTCAGCCGGAACAACTCCATTTATGAAGATTATTACGATCATAAGGTTGTAATGATGATCCATTTATTCATCATTTTTAATAAGGACAACTTATTTCGTTTGTTTGACATGACGGACAACTACCTGTTTCGCATGTTTTACGATGGGGTTCTCACACACGGATATTTTTGTATTGCATTTTCCTGCTTCGTTGAAATTGTCTTCATGCCCTGCGTTCCTATCACCTAAATCCTGGATTTTGTTTAGCACACGTCTGTTTTGGAGCAAGCGATGGCATGCATATATACTTCCAGAGAGCTTCCCAACTGGCTTCTATTCAATTACCATTGTGGTCATCTCTCTCTCTGTTGTTTTTTCTTCTTCTGAAGCTCCGAAGGTATCTATTTGGGCTGATGGAGACTCCCACCACCCAGAGTGTGCGAGTCCCTCCCAGTGTACTGTTCGATGTCGTCGGCTGTGCAGTTCATATCTGAAAAATATAATATCCTCCATGAGTTGTTTCAGCTGGTCGTTTACCTTCATATTTTTCTTTCAAATATCGTCCATTTTTTTCCAAGTTCCTTCGTCTTTTCGTTCTTTGCTTTCTGAATTTTAGTTGTTCAATGACGTCCATTACACATCCGGTTCATGTACCATCCGAGTTTAGACAACTATGTCTAGTTTATTAATATGGAATTGAGTCGTAAGTTAAAACTTAAAGATGATATTAAGGTATCAAAATAGACAACGTAGAGAAACAAAATGAACACTTCAACTCACTGCGTTAGTGCACCGATTTGGTATCCATGTATCGGGAGCTGACACATGTATCGGGAGCTGATTTGGTGTCCATGTATCGGGAGCTGACACATGTATCGGGAGCTGATTTGGTGTCCATGTATCGGGAGCTGACACATGTATCGGGAGCTGATTTGGTGTTCATGTATCGGGAGCTGACACATGTATCGTGAGCTGATTTGGTGTTCATGTATCGGGAGCTGACACATGTATCGGGAGTTGATTTGGTGTCCATGTATCGGGAGCTGACACATGTATCGGGAGCTGATTTGGTGTCCATGTATCGGGAGCTGACACATGTATCGGGAGCTGACACGTCCGTTAGGTCCGGCGTGCAGGACAGAAGTGGTCGGGAGAACGCATCCGACATTGGGCAAGGAGCTGTGACACAGGCAGAGCTGCGATCGCGTTCATAAGAGTTAGTCTCATTGAAGTCCTGGATATACTACAGCAGGCAACCACATGGAGGATGACGTGCGCGTCCCCTTCGTAAGTGGATGTCACCAGATCTCTCTCCCTGTGCTGTCTCATGCTGTCGTTTTTGCTGCTTCGCTACTCGACAGCTGCAAAACTCTGACATATTGAGGTTTACGAACAGCTTCCATCTTTGGTCCTTACTGGTTCACTGCCATGTTTGTATTGCATATATCTGATCCACGAAATTCAATTTTGCATGACGTGCTGATGCAGTCGACATTGTTTCAAGCATCAGCATGTGCGGAAGAACATCAGCATGTGCTGCGTTCCGGCGCGCGTTGACACCTGCGGCGACCAGCCTGCAGACGCGAGTGCCGAGCCACCTCACCGGCTCTCTGTCGTCGCTCGCTTCCGCTCCTACTCGTGTCTTTTTCATCGTTCCACTCCTTTCTACGAGGAATGGCAATGCAGATGGGATAGCGAGGAAATAAATATGCTGGAGCAAATTCAACCACGCTTAGGAAAGTGCTCCTCGTACCTCAAATAATCTAGGTTGGACAAGATAGCTCTGTTGCTTCTAGGAGGCAACGCCCCTCTGAGATAATTCGTCCCCATGAATATTATCGGATCCAACCCTGCCCAGGATATACACCAGAGCGAAGACGCCATTTTGGACGCGATGCACAGTCACACTCTTACTTTGTTTGGTGACACCTCATGCTTTATGGGTTATATAGTGTTGCTCCACTTTCTCCAAAAAATAGATTCTCAATGAAATGTTCAATCTGGCTGGCCTAAAAATACTTCGGATAACCTCATTCCTGTGGTATATTTAACAACAGAGGATGCAGACAACTTCGTTTTCGGTGTTAAATGGTGCTGTCGGGATGGATCTACTGTAAATTTCCATGAGCTCACTGAAATACATTGATCCATTTTTACTAATCATAGGAACGAAGGGCATTTCCTTCTTCAGTTTGCTGCCGTTATCTGACTTCACTTCACCGGGTAACGTTGATTGACCCCTGCTAGCCGTAGTCGGAATTAAACCCGATTCCCGATTGTTATCATTTGGTAGGAGTATATTGTCTAGCATGGCAACATGTGTTCTTCAACGAGCGGGATTACCTTGGAAAAGTACGATAAAATCAGTACCGACGTCAGAAGTTGTGACATCAGATCACGTCGATGATGTAGTTATCTCATAATCATTTTGAGAAGGTGGTACTATATTACTAGCGATACCGTGCTGGTAATAAGTGAAATAGTTGTTTTAGCATCCGAAAAAAAATGAAATGTTAAACTTTTGGTCTGACTTCAAGTTTAGAGTTCTGACCTATATCACCTGACCTTGATGACGTGACCTACTATGCATTTCAAGCTCTTTGAAGTTCCGATTAAAAAAAAAAGATGTCCCAACGCAACAACTCGCACGAGTTATGTCTCGCCAGTGGACACTTGAAACACAGCGGGATATTTCAGGTAGTTACCACCGTGATGCTACAGCAGCGCGACCGGACCGTGTTCGTGGCAACGGCCAACAGTTGCGTCGGAACGAAGCCCCGCCCACGCTTGTTGGACGGCTGAATGCGTGGTCGGCAATGTCAGTGACCCGGGCCGGGTCAGTCATGCTGGAGTGTCTAAGACCTGTCATCCGTGCGTTGGTGGGCGGAGCTTATAAACTGTTGGCTGATAGTTTCAATACAGGAATCGGAATCGCTTAACATGGTGAGTCAAAGACAAACACTTTTTCTAAACAAGAAATACTATACGAAGATTAGTTCCGGCTGTGTTTAAAACCTCCGTTGTCGAAAATATTATGGATGCAAAATGTATGTGTTACATGTTATCCCTCCCCCCTCCCCCCCCACCCCCCAGAAAAGAGGTCGCCAAGCAATTAGATATTCACAGTAGTGCAGTGGTCGGAAATGATCCGTGACAAATAATTGGCGACCTTACAACAAAAATTCACTGAACTTGCAGATACGTAGTACGTTAACATGGACAATGGTGCGGGTCCACTTTTCCCTTACCGAACTATCAACTGTCCCGATAATTGCTATAATTCAGGTTTGCATTAATCGCACCACAAGACTTAAATAATATAATTGGCTCCGTGTGTCTTTTGCATTCAATCGTTAAACATTGATACACCACATACTCGATGCTTACCATTGTTTACCCCGAGCGTCGCAAAACGGTCGTCAAGACTGGTACATTCTGGCGTCATTGGCGACGCCATGAGCTGACGCACACTGGGCATCCTCCACCGGAACGACAGGCGGTCGTCGGCCTCCGCTCCAATTTCAGGCGCGTTGCAATCGTTCGTGATGAAAACAGCAGTTCCAATCAGCTGAGTATCAGCAACAACGAATGATGATATATATCCATGAGCGACCCGCGCGATGGCCAGTTCAGCTTCCTATCGACTCGGCACGAGTTATGGGACCGCGGCTACCTTGCAGACGGCATGGTGGAGGTCATTAATTCATCCCAGTGCTGGGCAGCAGGCGGCCTATGCTTCATCACATAATTACCATTCGGACGACCGAGACCGACGGGCGAGATAGCGCGTTTGCGTTTCGTTTTTTTACCGCTGGCTACTTCGCCGTCGGACCTGTCACGTTTTGGCTTGCTTGATAAAAACAGTAAGAAACAGCAACACATCAACAAAACAAAGCACACACACGCGCACAAATCGCACTGATTCCGTGTTGCAACAGATCATGCCTTACATAGAAGGCGACACACAGTATATTATTGAATGTGTCATACATGAAACCTATTTCACTGATGTAACTGTTTTAGAATGACATTGAATTTATCTTCTCGTCGATAAGCTGTGATATCGTATTGTGAGGATGTAACACAGCCATCCATTGCTACATATTAAGTTTTGGTATTAACTGTAATATCTCACTGATTGCCCCAGGTGTGTAGCTTTGGATGCTTTTAAGGCAGGCATAGATAGGTAGCTTTGGCATGCGCTTCCGAACATTACTGGGAACCATACCAGCTTTGTGCATCCTCGGTTTTCCCAACCATATCGACAGTACAAACTGTTGAGACGTGTTATGATGCCTGCTGTGTTTACGGGACCTTTTAGCTGCTTCACATATCGATGAAAGGAACTTATCACATTTGTATCTCCATTTTGCACTAATATCAGAAGCCGTTTGTATCTCATACCTGGGAACAGGTGTACAGCTGCTGCAGTTTCTCCGTTGGTGCTACGTTACCTGAATTGTTACTTTCGATAGAACGTAGCCTCCTATCCAGCTGACGATCGTGAACACCCGTGACTCCAATGTACGAGATTACATGAGGCCAGTTAGTCCAACACATGCTGAAGTTTTACTTTGGAAATGGACATGATCTCCTAGCTGCTTCCTCATTATCCTACATTACATTACCTGATCTGATATGACTTTTTTATTCAACAAACCAGACATTTCTTATTACACCCAACAAGTTCAGTGTGTGCTTCACGACTAAGAGTGAGCATCACCGCTGAGTTGAAGTACCTGCTGAGACGGTCACTCATGTCAGTTGTGGGGGCTTGTGCTGATCTCTAGATCTGCGAGTGCTCTAAAACATATTGGCGGGTTAGGAGTTGCCTGATGTTGTAGTCAAGTAACTGACCTTAATTTTGTTACATAAGGATATTAAATGATGTGATACAAAGAGACGAACTATAAACAAGAGGCAATGTCTCAGCTCCCAGTTTAAAACAAATAATTGACTCAGTGCGTTACTACACATGAAGGCTACCAGTTAAAAATCGAAAAAGTTGACAGCTTGCTACACGTATAGAACATTACCAACTGCACCTGCATTTAAACATCATGCTAACTTCGAATGACGTCTAACGCCACCTCTATTTGTGCCAAAGATTGCAGTTCTTCACTGAAGAGCATGTGATATGTTTATGCATGAACGCTTTATCCAGAGTTTACCTAACCACACATATGTAGCACAGCGCTCGCGTGGCAGACTAACTATGAGTTGCCGCGAGTTATCAGCCTTCACAGCAGCAATTTCACGAACCTGGTAAATTGCTTCCAGCTCCCTGCAAAGCCAGCACGGTTAAAGACGAGGGAAAGTTCTCGAAATGCGCATTTTCATCACACCCGAACGCCGTTTGTGAGCTAAGTTCAGAGCTTGCAAATATCCCATTTGCGTCGCCACAGACCGCGCACAGCCATCTGGCTCTGCCAGGCTTGTCACTCCCAGGCTCGTCACTCCCAGGCTCGTCACTCCCAGGCTCGTCACTCCCAGGCTCGTCACTCCCAGGCTCGTCACTCCCAAGCTCGTCACTCCCAGGCTCGTCACTCCCAGGCTCGTCACTCCCAAGCTCGTCACTCCCAGGCTCGTCACTCCCAAGCTCGTCACTCCCAGGCTCGTCACTCCCAGGCTCGTCACTCCCAAGCTCGTCACTCCCAAGCTCGTCACTCCCAAGCTCGTCACTCCCAGGCTCGTCACTCCCAGGCTCGTCACTCCCAGGCTCGTCACCCCCAGGCCCGTCACTCCCAGGCTCGTCACTCCCAGGCTCGTCACTCCCAGGCTCGTCACTCCCAGGCTCGTCACTCCCAGGCTCGTCACTCCCAGGCTCGTCACTCCCAGGCTCGTCACTCCCAGGCTCGTCACTCCCAGGCTCGTCACTCCCAAGCTCGTCACTCCCAGGCTCGTCATTCCCAGGCTCGTCACTCCTAGGCTCGTCACTCCCAGGCTCGTCACTCCCAGGCTCGTCACTCCCAGGCTCGTCACTCCCAAGCTCGTCACTCCCAGGCTCGTCACTCCCAAGCTCGTCACTCCCAGGCTCGTCACTCCCAGGCTCGTCACTCCCAGGCTCGTCACTCCCAGGCTCGTCACTCCCAGGCTCGTCTCACCATACTCGTCTCGACACCTTCATCGCTGCCATGCTAGTCGCTGTCAGACTAGTTGTTGCCAAGCTCGTCGCTGCCAGGCTGGTCAATGCCAGGCTAGTCTCGCTAGGATCGTACCACGAAGCTCGTCAATGCCAGGCTCGTCTCGCTAGACTCGTCTTTCCAAACTAGTCTCAACGGGCTCGTCGATACCCGGCTCGGTCGCGACGAATAGATCTCGACTCGATCACAGCAGGCTCAAATGCTCACGCGGCGCATAATTCCACCGCTCAGACCCCCGGCTCCATCTGAAGTGCGTCTCGGCGGTCTTCTACACGACAGATACCAACAACAGATGGAAAGGCCCTGTCAAGGCCCTGCCGACCAACACACCCGCTGATAGTGAGCGAAACGAGCGCAAGGAACCTCTTCGAAGGAGCCAATCTCTGCTGAATGGAATTTAATATTTTCCTCCTTTTTTGTGAATGATAAGCTCAAGCTCAATCACTTCAACGGTATTTTCTAACAGCACATGCTGGGAACTAAAGCTCGGAACGGTTGATGAAACATTACCATGAACACTAACTCAGGCATGCTCACTTGATTCCATGTATTTGGTTTGCAAGAAACATAATTATGAATAAAATATGAATATGCCGTTGTTTATGGTTATTACGAGATGATTACATACGTAACAAATCTGATGAAGTGATTGAGTTAAAATTACCAAATGTAGCATTACGAATATAAATATCGAAATGATTGGTTTCGCCCCTGTGGCATAATTTGGTTCAATTTTCTTTATTGACGCCACAAACGTATGTACTGGTCCTGGGCGCTTAATGTTACCTGAAGGGAATAACATTGATCTGAACTTAGCATTGCTCAATCAGCGATTATAGCCGCATTATCTGTTGCCGTGGGAGTTCTCGGGCACTTCAAGCAATCATTGAATGATTCAGGGAGTACCTCTCGACGTGAAGCAAACAATACTGTCTTTGTAATATGCAGGTACTGAGAATAGTTAACGTGAGCAAAAATAGCCAAATTACAGCACATAAATGTAAGTATCACAAACATGAGGGAACCGAATATTAACCCTTGCCAGTGGAGAGGTGGGTGGGGGAGGGGATGGACGCACTACACAATGGATCTTTGTGGATAGCTTGCAAACTGCTCAACGAAAGCCAGTGAAATTGCAACACCTTCAGGGTCGTCTTTTTCTGAGCCTTTGCATTTGTATATTGATGGGTCATGTCAAGTCACGGAGCTATGACCTCATAAAGGGAGCTATGACGTCGCAGAACTATGGCGCCACCTCCTACCATATTTGAACAAATTCAAAGATTATCGCACCTTGACCTAAAGCGACCATTGTTACCTAAAGCGACAAAGTAATTTGGGTTCTTTCCTTAAGTGGGCCTCTAATGACCGTTCTTAGCTTGGCAGAAATATATGAAAGTATTTTATGTTCTGAATCAGATTCCGCTTCTATTTTATCTGAGATCGGTGTAAGCAGTGGTTTTATTCAACAGTCTATCCAGTTTTCAAATACGGGGTCCTTGGCCAGACCACTCTCGGTCTGGCTTTACCCGTGACCTATGCTTCAAATGGAAATGGCAATATGGCATTGCATACGTATTACAACGACGACTGCCCTGATATTAACTTGAAGTGCATATCTGCTGCAGTTTAAGAAGCGTTTGTGATCAAATTGTGAAAAATCTTAATTTTTGTGGGAAATATGACCTTTGACCTGGCATGTAGGGTCACCTATTACCCCAAGTACAATATCCCATGTAAATCCGGAGATCTCGTCTCATCCCACTGGCCGGTTAGTTTCGTCACGTTATCACGTTCCATTTGGAAACACTAGGAGGATGTCGCACCAACCCTACCTCTATTACTTAGGTGGCAAAATATCGCATGCGAAAGAATGTTCAAATAATAAACTGAGCATGTCTTTTGACCGTTAATGCACTCGATGAAAATCGTCAGCATATTCATTGTGCCAAATAGCCAGTAGCCGGTATCTTTTTAAGGATAAACAATTTATCGGCATGCAAGATCATACTTACTTTCGTATTAAATATGTGCAAAAACGTCGACTCATGTCTCAAAACACCAAATGAGTGATGTTCATGATTAAGGTATTCATAACATTTTCAAAAAATATTATACTTATGGAAACCAAAAGCAAAATGTGCATGCTGTGAAATTATTACCAACAAGCATCTGCAGTAACGTTTGTTTGCGAGATAGTAGTAAAGAAGATTCTGAAGATAAACAACAATTTGAGGATGTCCCCACTACACCTTTTTGCGTCCAATTTCCCCGCCTGTGCATCAGTTTCAGTGATAAGTCCATCTATGTCCCACAGTTGGGCATAGCGCATACAATTTGCAAATAACAGCCCCACCTTCGTCCCAGCAGCATTCATTTTCGTACTAGTGCAACCGATTTCGGCAGAATTGCATTCGAGTTCAGATTTGAAGTGAATATTGCGGCATGTGTGGATAATTCAGTAATAGTGCGATGAATTTCGACAGAATGGAAGCAAGATCGACGCGGAAAATACTCCGCTATGGTACTTGTTCTTGTCATATTTTGTTAAATATGAACCCAATGTCCAATAAAGGGACGGTTTTGACGTGTTGTGCATGCAATTGCATATGCAATACGTAATGCGACATTGACCAGCGGTCAGTTGCCAAACGGCCGGTCTCAGTTTGGTAACGCACTCAACCAATCATAAGCCAATAATATATATTTCAAGCCGAGCATGCCGCAACCGCAAGGTCAGGAGAGCACAGCTCGTCTGGAGGTCGTCATGTCACGTGGCGAAGGACGTACGGGGGGATGCGATACAGGAACTCAACCGTAGAGGAAAGATGGGCAATCATCAATCCTCATTTTTTCTGGGCACTTCCTGCCGACCTGCGCAGCCCGTGAGAACATTATCGACTAAGTGACTGTCCCCAACGGACTAGGTGACTTTGGTGTACACTCTGTACTCTGGCGTATAAGTGCACGGAATGTGCCCTTCACTACGAAGACTTCGTGGATTGTACCCTTCGTTGTAAGACGTTCATACGAAATGAATTACATTTTCAAATACATGCTATTTGTATATTTTGATTTTTATACATATGCACAAAGTTAAAATGCATATTATTTCAACATAGCCGGCAATGTTATTTTTTACACAACATAAAACTGCATGTTGTACAACTAAATCCAAATTTAAGCGATTTATGTGCATAATGCGTTGCCGGCCAGTTGAGTGCTTCATTAGACATCACTTCCAAATAAAACATAAGGGTGGGGAAGGGGTAAAACCATCCTCTGGTCAGTAGTGTTCGGTTCAGTATCGCAGAACCTGAATAACGAGTTGACACATCAGAATATTTAGAAGTGGGCCGTTATCGTAAAAGGTCAACTAGCATTGGAGGTAATACGCCGATACATCTATATTGACCAAACTTTTCACTTTTGAACCGTACATTTTGCGTCGGTTGTACACAGCCGAAATCGGTTGTTGCCGTTTCGAAACAAACCCGCATGCGGAATACCATACTCATTTTACGAAATTATAATGGACTATGTTGAAATTGATTACACTATTTTATAGAAATGCACACTGCACGACTGAATTTCTCCGTCTTGTGTCATATCCGGACGCAATGTGCTGAAACGCCAAAATTGGATGCGCTTAATACTGAAATGAGTGCAGTTTGTTCCAACGTGTACGCAAAAAGATGTACATGCGCAAGGTTTCGTCAGTTAATCCGTGAAATATGTAGCTGCTCTGGCAAAACGACTCTCATATCCCAGCGGCGCAGCTGTCCGGAAACGGAGCAGTACACCATTTGTCGCGGCGTGCTAGGGTTACGACCATCGAACTCCGCAACCACGCACTCACATATCGACAACGAAATCGCACGACGGTCTACTCCGGCTGTTCTGGATGTGCATAAGTGTTCATTCACCATTACTTGCGGCCACCATTGCTCACGTCTGCTCATTTCCCGCCATCGAGTCCCATTGGGATTCGCCGCACGATCACTGGCTAACATATGTATTTCATTGGAACCATGCACAGATTACTACACCAATTAGGTGGGCTGGCGCAGTGACGCAGGTGGGCTGTCTCTCAGGATGGTTGTGGCCGCCGGGCTGCGGACGCGACTGACATTACATGTTCTCCAACTGACACATTACACGGCCCGCCTGACATTGTACCAGAGCGGCCAGACACGCGCTGCATTGCCGAAGAGTCCATGGAGGTGCTCTAGGCCGCGGCCGCATGGGAGTGGGAGCACAACAAGGTTAGTCAGCGAACTGTGCAATGTACAGTGAGGACCGTGGGATGTATATACCGTGGGAGATATGGGCGGATATCTCCCGTATATCTATGTGCAAAATGCAATCATTTGACAGCGGATTCTCAATGTCATTGATCTTTGTTACGGATATAACATACCCAAGCCCTTGAATTACAGTTCCACCACAACATTCAACGGATACGGGATAAAGCTAAGTTACTTAATTAGAAGGTTGTTGGTAGTACACAACACGGCTACTGTTTGCTTCTCATACACGCCTCCCTTCCAGTAGAAGAATTGTATGTCAAGTTCACCATGCAGTTCACCAGTCTAACGAGTTCGGTCCGCAATAATTGCAACGTGCAACGATTGCATGTTCCATGCAGCTTGTGACAGTTGTCGAGAACATTAATGAGCATAACGCCAGAAAGGAAAGACCCAGAGCCAATAACGCCAGAATGAAACCTCCTGCATGAGGTTCGCAAGAACCTCATGCCGGAGTAGAAAATATTCCTGTCAGGGCTTGCTTTTAACAACACCAACAAGTAGCCTCCAGCTTGCTGAAGATAGGCAATTCATGTGAAATAGTTTCATCTAGGCAAATTGTATATGAAGGTGCATGTATCACAAGTTCTTTAATGCAATGACATCAGAGAGCATAATCAAATGTTGTAGAACAGTGCACATACACTGTTCAGCATATGCATCACATCTTACATTACAACGTGAAGCCTATTCTGATGCACATAGTCAAGCCAGGAAACCTGGGAAACCTGCCAGGAAACCAGTCAAGCCAGGAAGCCTGGGCGTCAAAAGCATGAACATCAGATATTTCACCATACAATGTTAGGAGTGATAAAGTTAGGATTTCGCATCATAGAAACTTTTCACTCATTACTTCACAACACACTCGACCACAGCCGGGCCAACCGGGCTGCGCCCCGGCTGGCCCGGCTTGTAACGGGTTTGTGATGGGGGTACACTACAAATGTAACTCAAAACACATACGGTGAAATTCAGCGACGAATGTCTGAAGAAAAATCCAGCGATTGCAGCCGAACAAAATGGCGCTACTGTACGCAGGACGAGCCTACTTTCTCTATGGTTAGCAGGAAGTCAGAACACAAATAGCATCGCCGGTAGTTCTTTCGTCAATCCAGGATCTATTGTAGTGATTTCTGAGATCAGATATTTCGCGCCAGATCGCGCGTGCACGGTCACTTTGGCAGGCTCCGGAATACTTTGGCCAGAATGACGCCCGGTAACAGTTATACAGTGCAGTATTTGGCCAGATTAACGCCCGGCGACAGTTGTACGGTGCAGTATTTGGCCAGATTAACGCCCGGCGACAGTTGTACGGTGCAGTATTTGGCCAGATTAACGCCGGCGACAGTTGTACAGAGCAGGATTTGGCCCGATTGATGCCCGGCGACTGTTGTGCAGTGCAGTATTTGGCCAGATTGCATCCCGCCCGGCGACAGTTGTACAGTGCAGTATTTGGCCAGATTAACCCCCAGCGACTGTTGTACAGTGCAGTATTTGGCCAGATTGCATCCCGCCCGGCGACAGTTGTACAGTGCAGTATTTGGCCAGATTGCATCCCGCCCGGCGACAGTTGTACAGTGCGGTATTTGGCCAGATTGCATCCCGCCCGGCGACAGTTGTACAGTGCATGATTTGGCCAGATTGACTCCCGCCCGGCGACAGTTGTACAGTGCAGTATTTGGCCAGATTGACTCCCGCCCGGCGACAGTTGTACAGTGCAGTATTTGGCCAGATTGACTCCCGCCCGGCGACAGTTGTACAGTGCAGTATTTGGCCAGATTGCATCCCGCCCGGCGACAGTTGTACAGTGCAGTATTTGGCCAATTGTCCCCCCGGACAGTTGTACAGTGCAGTATTTGGCCAGATTGATGCCCGGCGACTGTTGTACAGTGCAGTATTTGGCCAGATTGCATCCCGCCCGGCGACAGTTGTACAGTGCAGTATTTGGCCAGATTGCATCCCGCCCGGCGACTGTTGTACAGTGCAGTATTTGGCCAGATTGAATCCCGCCCGGCGACAGTTGTACAGTGCAGTATTTGGCCAGATTGACTCCCGCCCGGCGACAGTTGCCGGGACAGTTGTACAGTGCAGTATTTGGCCAGATTGCATCCCGCCCGGCGACAGTTGTACAGTGCAGTATTTGGCCAGATTGCATCCCGCCCGGCGACTGTTGTACAGTGCAGTATTTGGCCAGATTGACTCCCGCCCGGCGACAGTTGTACAGT